>CALSCR010004104.1:18436-49013 GCA_943704495.1 Pigoraptor chileana
CCCCCCCCCCTCTCCAACACACGCGTACAGAGTCTCGGCAGACCCGCAATAAAGAAACAAAGCACCCACCCTCTGCCATGAGCTGTGCGATGGTGGCGTCTCTCTCCGACAGCTGCTCGTTTGCGCGCCGTGCCTGCTCCGCCCACTCGGCGGTCATGCGCTCGCCATCTGCCCGCAGCGCATCACGCTCACGCACCGCCGACTGAAGCCGCTGCTCAGCCGACAGCAGACGCGCGGTCAGCTCCTTCAATGCGCGCACGTGATCACCGTTCCTGTCGCCGGCCTCATCGGCCTTTTCGACAAGACTGCAATTTGAGTGAAATTTTATGAGTGGGCTCTCCTTCTTCATCCCTTCTTCATCCACACTTCAAAAGACGCAGTGCAGCAGCAAGGCTTGAAAAAAAGCATATAGCACAAACGCCGTGCGTGTTGACTGGTCGTGCAAGCGACAACAAGAAGAGCAAAAACACTAGCAAAAGAAGAGTTAGAGTGACAGACGCCAGGCACGAACAAACGCACCCCTTCAGAACGGCATTGCTCTCCACAAGCGACATGTTCTCCTTGCTGAGTTCCAGCAGGCGGCGCTCTCGCTCAGCCACCACGTGACGCAGACGCGCCAGTTCAGCCGCTTCCTGCGCGTGGCTATCGTTCTGTGCATTTTCACCCTCCCCCAGATGCACATCCGCCGTCACGTGCGCTGTGGCAAGTTGCGGCGACGGGCAGCTGGCGGCGGACTCTGTGCAATCCGGGGCAGCATGATTGCCCGCACGTGACAACGACATAGCGGCAGCCGACAGCGCCTCTGGCGTGTCCACTGACGAGGGACGCTCGTTTGCATCCGGGGCATCCGTGTCGTTGCGTGAAGGCGAATCAGTGGGCAGGCCAGCGGCGGCTGTCACGGGGACCGACGGGTGGTCGGCCACGGTGCTCGGCGTGTTCAGTGTACACGGCGTCGCAGGAAGGCATTCCAACGGAGGAACCGATGGGTGCGCGTTGGTCGTCGCCAGCAACTGCACACCGCCAGTGCCGTCCGTGCCGTCAAGCGCATCGTGCCACCCCTCCACATCGTCCTCACGTGACACGTCCACAGCAGCAGCAGTGAGTAGCCCACCCGCTACGTCGCCGAAAGAGTGCGCTTCCACCGAGTGTGCTGCTCCAACAGCGCCGGATTCGGCCGATCCAGCAGGCATATCGGAGGCCATGAGCGAGACGGCTGCAGTCACGCGACGACCATCACCCGCATGCACGCGCGGTTGTGACGCAGCTTCACCGTCACCAGGTGTCACAAACGCACCGCCACCAACTCCCGCCAACTCGCCAGAAGCACCACGTGACAGATACCGCATGCCCACGCTCTTGTCGTCACCGAGATTGCCGCCAGGGATGGCGCTCGCAACCTCACCCGCCGCCCCGGCAGCACGTGATGCGGCAGGGGAGCGCATGCCTGTCGGGGACGCACCCGCAGACGAGTGCGCGGACGCCGGCGCCGCAGGGCCACCGCCACCCCCGGATGTCGGGGATGAATCCACACTGCCCGTCTGGGACCCCGGCCGCCGCAGTTGTTTGTGCCGCTTGGACGATGCCGGCGGCGCACCGGTCTCAGTGGAGGTCGGCGCGCAGGTGTCAAGAGCAGCAGCCGTAGCCACTGTACCTGCGCCGGATTCGTCAGGGGTGCGTTTATTTTGTTCATTGCGTGCGGCATTCTCGCTGGTCTGCGTATCCGACAACGCCACGAAGGCGCTGAAGAAAGCGTACGTGTCCTGCCGTCCCCCGGATGCAGCTGCTGGCACTACCGCGGACGCCCCGCGCAAATGACCTTGACCAAGCGCTTCCAATGACGATCCAACGGTGGATGCAGAATGCGACGGTAGTCGAAGTGCCTGTGGCTCTGTTGGTGGATGGATTGGCGTCGCGTCCCCGTCGTCGACAGCGCCCAAATGGCCCGTGTCACGTGGACCAGCCGCAGTTAGTGCCGGTGTCAAGGTTCCACCTGGCGTCTGCTGTGTCTGAGTCTGAGTCTCAGTTTGCATCTGCATCTGCATTTGCATCTGCGCGCCACCAGCCACCGCAGCTGATGATGGCGGCCGGTATGGCTCGTACGCGCCCCTCTGTGGCACTGCCATGGGCCATGCGGACGACGGTGCGAGGATACCCAGCGTACCACCGGCGCCCGCGTCTCCCGCGAGCCCACCAGAGGCCCCGCCGTATGCGCCATACGCACCCAGTGTACCGGGGGTCCCAAGGGTTGCGCTGATCCCAGACGCCCCAATGGCCCCAGAGGCCCCGCCGTGGCCGAGTTCGCCGGCAGGAATGTCCAGCGCGCGGTCAATGGTCTTCTGCGCCTGGGTGATGGCCGTCTTGGCCAGCGTCGCCAGCTGCGCAGACGAGAACCAACTCATTTTCCTTCCAAAACGAAGCCAACCTCACATTCATACGTTGCCGATACAATGCATGCAGAAGTAACGCAGATAACGCAGAGCGTTGAGTCCTGATTATTCAACGATGGCGCGAGTGACGGCGGACGGGACACATAGCAGAGGCAGCGGGTGTGCTTGTGGCCCTAATCTTACTGAGCGCTCAAATACGGCGAACCTCGCCGTATGCGGCTGTGCGCATCGCCTGGTGACACAAGAAATTGTGTACTTGGAGAAGGACTGGAAGCGGACAAACACAGCCCGTTGTCGCTACCAGGGCAATTAAGCAGGCCCAAAAGATGGGCAAATCTCCAGCGGGACACGGTTCAAAAATCAGCAGGAAGCTAATATACCAGGCAATGGCAAAGATTAGAGCTGACTCTAGCTGGTAACAACAATAACTTTTGAAATTGTGTTGGCTGTGTAAAGATAGGTGACAGACCGCTGGCCGTGTGCGCATCGGCATCCCCCCACTCGCCAAATTGTTCTGACTGACACGTGACCTGCCCCGGCCTGAGTCTGCCCCCTGACCTTGTACCATTATTAAAAGTCAGCCTCAAAAGCCGAACTGCACTCGTGACAACAATTTGATTATGACTTTTGCACCAACATTGTGTGATATCTGCCTGTTGCATCTGCCCATCTGAGAAGTCAAGGGGTGGGCGCGCATTTCTGGAGCGAGAATGAAACTCAAGGAGCTCGAGGGGGCGCTGCAGCAGCTGGATGCATTTAAAAAACCAAAAGTGGCTCTGGAGCAGTATCCCACGCGGCCACACATTGCAGGTACCTGGATGATTGCTTGCGTACGCATGCATTTGACGTGCCATTCCGTGAAAATCATACACTCGCCCTTCATTGCAAGCGCAACATGCATCATAACACAACTTACAACTACCACCCGATGCAGCTCGCATGCTGTATGCAATTGAAGCAACATACGGCGATATCGCCAACAAACTCGTTGGTGACTTCGGGTGTGGATGTGGGATGCTGTCCATTGGCGCGGCGCTACTGGGTGCTGGGTGAGCACATTGAAGGGCTGTGTGTGCATGGATGGTGTGGGGTTTCAATGGACAGCGCCAGTGGCCACCGCTGCTCCTGAGTCTGTCTCATATTTTTATTGTACTGATAAACACACACCCCCGCGCACCCCCACACACTCCCACCACCACCACCACCACAACAACAACAACTACAACCAAAACAAAGGCACGTTGTCGGCCTTGACATTGACGAGGACGCTCTTGAGATAGCCGCTGACAATCGGTGTGAGATGGAGCTTGACAGTGAAATCGACCTCGTGCACTGCGACGTCGTTGCCGTGGAGTCGCGCGAGGAGGGCGCATCCGCACAGTCTGCGAC
The DNA here is from genome assembly GCA_943704495.1 of Pigoraptor chileana. Classification (NCBI taxonomy): domain Eukaryota; class Filasterea; order Ministeriida; family Capsasporidae; genus Pigoraptor; species Pigoraptor chileana. The sequence goes on from CALSCR010004104.1 coordinate 22,213, forward strand.
ACAGACCCCGTCTGTTTCACGCGCGCCCGCTGCGTTGCGGGGCATGCAGTTTCAGTTTGACACGGTGCTGATGAACCCGCCCTTTGGAACCAAAAACAACCGCGGCATCGACATGGCTTTCCTCCGGGCAGGCATCGAGGTGCAGTATGCCGAACCCTGTGTGCGTGTACGAGCATCTGTGTATGCCTGTGCCTGTGCGCGTATTTGCCTATGGACTAATCCCGCATAATTTTCTGGTTTGTGCTGTTGCTTTTTCAGTGCGCATCTGGGGCTGTGTATTCACTGCATAAATCATCGACTCGAGAGGTGGGTGGCAGGACTCGTCCATGGTGAAAATTGTGCTTGTGTTCTAATTCTATTCTCTGTCTCCTCTTCTGTGGAGTTGTGTGGAGGCATGGGCAGAGCGCCTCAGACACTGATTTGAATCCTCATCGCTCATTAAGAACAGCACATTGCCAAGAAGGCGTCTGATTGGGGCGTTGCCATGGAAGTGGTCGCAGAGCTTCGCTTCGACCTTCCTGCAACGTACCGCTTCCACAAGAAGGCCTCGGTGTGTGTTTGTGTGTGTGTGTGCGTTGTTGCTGCTGTTAGTCCTGCCAGGAAGAGGAGTAGTGACTCCATTGCGCACACGAGACCGGCTGACTGCCGATTTCGTCCTTCCCCAAACACTCGAAACACGCGCTCATGCCCTCCATTGCGGACGCCTGCCTGCCACTGAGTCAGGGGCATGGCGAGTCGGACACTGACCCGCGTGACCTGACCTGTCCTTCGTCTGTCGCAATGGCACTGACTGACTGTGCGTCCGTTGTCATGACACTCACTGCCTATGCAGGTGGATATTGAGGTCGATTTGCTTCGGTTCGACTGCTCACGCCGCACTCTCTGAGTGCCGACCCTTGCGCGCCTACTGTCGTCACGTGACACTCCTAGTTTAGAGCCCTGTGTCTGGCCCGTTGTGGCTTCATATGCAAGCGTTCGGGGGTAATGTACATTGTGCGGGTGCAAGTTACAGCGTACTCAGAACGTGCGTCGGCGGGTTGTCTCTGCGCCCCCCGCGGCCACGTCACCCTGCCCCTGTGCCTGCGCACCGGCCAATGCCGCCTCCTTGATTGCGGCCGCGTCGACAGTGAACTTGATTGCATCCACGGCGGCGCGCGTGCGCAGATAGTACATACCCGTCTTGAGTCCCCTTTTCCACCCGTAAAAGTGCATCGAGGAGAGCTTGGCGTACGTTGCGTCCGATACGTGGAGGTTGAGTGACTGGGACTGGTCGACAAACGCGCCGCGGTCGGCCGCAAGGTCGATGATCCTGCGCTGCGACAGCTCCCACACGGTCTTGTACAGCGCCTTGAGGTCGGCGGGTATTTCGGGGATGCCCTGGATGGACCCGTTGGCTGCGATGATCTTGTTCTTCATGGCGTCCGTCCACAGCCCGCGCCGCGTGAGGTCAAGCAGGAGGTGCTGGTTCACAATCTGAAATTCACCAGAGAGAACCCTGCGCATGCCCCACGCCAACACAACACAAATACACCAGACGCATTGAGAACAGGGCAGCAACAACCGTGCATTGCGCATTTTGGTACTCTGAAATAGGCCAAACTCAGCATTTCTAATGCGTGCCTACATGTGCCCACAATCGACTGACAAACAGCCACACGAACCTCCGCGTGTAAATGTTGCTCGTGTATGGCTCGATTGACTCGTTGTTGCCCAGAATCTGCGCGGTGGATGCGGTGGGCATCGGGGCGACGAGGAGGCTGTTGCGCACGCCGCACTCTGCAATCCGCGCGCGGAGCGTGGCCCAGTCCCACCTGTCCGACGCCGCAACACCCCACATGTCGTGTTGGAGAATGCCCTGTTATGGTATAACCGGAATGAAAGGCTGAGTGAGTTGATGCTCAGAAAAAATGAGAAACACATTTACAAACAATGACTCGCGCATCGGCACGCACGCACCTTGGACACGGGCGATCCTTCGTACGAGTCGTATGCGCCGTCCAACCGTGCAAGTTCGTTTGACGACGTCAGCGCGGCAAAGTAAATGGTCTCAAATATGTCCCGGTTGAGCTTCTGTGCGGCGTCAGAGTCGAACGGCAGCCGCATGAGAATGAAGGCGTCCGCCAGCCCTTGCACGCCGAGTCCAATGGGCCGGTGCCTGCAGCGCGTGCGTGCGAGTGGGTGGGTAAGTATGTCATTTGTGCTCGGTTCATTGGAGGTAAAGTCGGATGGAATTGATGCACACTCCCTTGTGATGTTTGGTGCGGCTCAGTAAGCGCTGTGTAAGTTGCACGAACACACCACCGCAGATTCACGTGACCAGCCCACCTAAAGTTCGATTTTCGCGCCTGCGGGACAGGGTAGTGGTTGATGTCGATGATGCGGTTGAGGTTCCTGGTGACGACCCTGGTGACGTCAAACAGTTTCTGGTGGTCGAATTCGCCGTTCTCACGCACGAACTTTGGCAGAGCAATCGAGGCGAGGTTGCACACGGCCACCTGCAGTGCGCGGAGGTCGCATGGGGTGCATTTGCGCGGTGTGAGCCGTAATGCAGCCGACACTCCATCCGTCAGCATGCAACAGCACAGACAGTCACGAGGTGCACAACCGCACCTCACACCTCACACTCCACAAGCACAACGAGCACTGGCATGTGCACTGCAGGCGACAGAGACATACCTCGTCGGGGCTCGTGTATTCAATGATCTCGGTGCACAAATTGGAGCACTTGATCGTGCCGAGGTTCTTCTGATTCGACTTGTCGTTGCAGGCGTCCTTGTACAACAAGTAAGGTGTCCCCGTCTGCGCATGGCCAGACACGTACATGCGGTCAGCACAACGCCTAACAAACCACGTGCGATAATACCGATAGTTCCCTTTCTGCCCGTTATACCGCTGTTTGTTGCAGAGGCCATGCACGACAAAGAACCTGAACAGAACCCAGTTGCACATCCTGGCGATCTAGCCCCACTTTCACTCGCTAGGCATACAAAACGCGCGCAATCACATGCCCGAGATCAAGGCACACGCCACACTTGCCGACAAGCATCCACAGACGACCACATCGCCCACCTCCATCTGCGCCTCCACAATGGCATGCCACAGCTTCTGCGCAGGAACGGTCTTTCGCGCGCGACCCTCGGCCTCGTAACGAAGGTACAGGGCGTCGAATGCGGCCCCAAAACAGTCGCTCAATCCGGGGCACTCGTGCGGGCAGAACATGGACCACTCGCCATTCGTCTCGACGCGGCGCATGAACATGTCGGGCACCCATAGCGCAAGAAATAGATCCTGTTGCGTGTATGTGTGTGTGCGTGTGTGTTGGCGTTCGTCGTGTCAGCTTTAGGCCTTTGATATAAACAATCCTCGCCGAATGCAAGCGGGCAAGAGTGAAGGCGCACAGGGAAATGGTCACTGGCCAACAGTGCGGCGAGTGCGCGTCAGTGGCGCTTGTTGGGTCTCTGAAAAGTGATTGCACTGTGTGTGTGTGTGTGTGTGTGTGTGTGTGTGTGTGTGTACCGCTCACCCGCGCCCTGTTTTCATCCTTGCCTGTGTTCTTGCGAAGTTCGATGAACTCAAACACATCCGGGTGCCATGGCTCCAGGTAGACTGCAATGGATCCGTTGCGCTTGCCACCGCCCTGCGTCACAAAGCGCGCCTGGTAAACAGTCGCGGGTGATTGATAACATGGGACGAGACGAGTGAGTAATGCGGGCGATATGAGAGCGGGACACAGCAATATCCGCACGACAGCACGTGACCCTCACCGTGGCATCAAAGTTGCGCAACATGGGAATGAGGCCGTTGCTTGTGCCGTTTGTGCCCGCAATGTACGTCCCGCTCGCCCGGATGTTGTGCACGTTGATGCCGATTCCACCAGAGCTCTTGCTGATCAGCGCACACGTCTTCAGCGTCTCGTATATGCCCTGCGGAGGTCGGGAGAATGTTTGTGTGCGCATGCGTATTTCTAGATTGTGTTGGAAGCCTGCTTGACATAAAACCGACAAACACCAACGAATACAGCAAAACACGACGAGCACCATCCCACGAAGGCAGCCGAGTGCGCACCTCAATGCTGTCATCGGCCACCTGCACGAGAAAGCAGCTCGACATCTGCGGCATTGTGGATCCTGCGTTGAAGAGCGTCGGCGTCGCGTGCGTGAACCACCGCTCGCTCAGCAGAGTGTACGTCTCCAGTATGCGATCTTTGTTTCCAATGTGGATTGCTGCGGCGACGCGCATGAGCATGTGCTGCGGGCGCTCAACAATCTGCAAGCGGAGAGTGTGTTTGTGTGTGGGGGGAGAGAGAGATGTAGGATTCAAGTTAGTGACTTCACAAGTGAGAGAGAGAGCGAGAAAGAGACCTTTAGTACTCAAAACGCTTTGAGACACAATCCCAACCACAAAACCAGAAGTGAAGATATTGTATTATATTTAAAAATCCGTGTCAGTCATCTTCGCGAGAGACAGAAAGACAGTTGAGAAGACAACAAAAGGGTGCGTGCACGGTCGAGTGCGCATCCTGATACGGCAATTGAATCCCAACCGGTGAAGACAGAAACACACACGCACCCTGCCCTCAAGACGCAGCAGATAGGACTTTTCGAGCGTCTTGAATCCAAAGTATTGGTAGTCAAAGTCACGCTCATGGACGACAGCCGCGTCAATCCACTCGGCATTTGCGGCGACGTAATTGCGTAGCTGCATGCGAGGAGGAACAGAGGTGTGGGATTAAAGTCAGTCGCTGTGCTCACGGTCTCGCCAGTAATTGACTGTGAGTCAAACGGGCATATCTGACAAAAGTTAGAGAGATCCCTCGGCAATCGCTTCAATAAACAGTAATCTTAGAACAGAGATCACAGATCCGAGAGAGCGACTCAAGGCACGTGGCCATGGCACGTTTGTGTGTGGGTGAGGGCAGACAGTGGGCGATGCACTCCGCATGCAGACACAGCAAGCAGCACATCCACAGCAGCGCACCTCCTCGGCCACAAGCGGAGCGTGCTTGCCAGTCTGTGGGTTCACATACAGATACAGGTCCTCCACCACTGCACTGAACGATGCCTTGGTGGCCTTGTGCAGGTTGCTCACGGCGATACGCGCGGCAAGGATGGCGTAGTCGGGGTGGTTGCATGTCTGCAAAGGTGCCCGGAGTAGTGTGTTTGTTTTGGTTTGGCCGTGTGTTTGTGTTGGTTGGCAGTCACCGCGAGTGAGCAGAATGACAGACGCAAGACCTCGTTGCAGACGAAAGGGGCATTCGACATATGACGGACGAAGGTGACGCGCATGGCCATTGCATTATAATTGCACATACCATGTATGCGCACGTCTCTGCCGCGAGGGTGTCAAGCTCTTGCGTCGTGACGCCGGGGTACACGCCCGCGACAATCTTCTGCGCAATAACAGCCGCGTCCACATACTCGGGATCCAGGCCGGTCATCAGGTTTGAAATGCGCGTGGTGATCTTATCAAAGTAGACGGTCTCCTTGCGGCCGTCACGCTTGACGACGTAGAGCTTTCCAATGGCAGCATCTGCAGGTGGAGGCGGAGTGAGACGGGTCAAGGCGCGCAATCGCAAGTCCCGTGCACCTGTGCGTGGAGGACATGCAAGTCACAGACAGGTTGTATATACATGATGCGAGTGACAGGTTACAGACCTGGCGCCTGTGGCAGAGGGCTGTCCGGTGGCACGTGCATTTTCTCGGTTTTTGTGTTTCTGTCCAGTGGTGATGGCGGTTGCGGAGAAGAGGTGTGCACGCCGTCGAGGATGCGCTTTTTCACCGTCCGTTCGAGCAACTTGCGAATGGGTTCGTGTTGTTATTTGAGCTTGTGGTCATTCACGACGCTGTGTTGAGTGCTTCGTGTGTGGTGCAATTCGTGTGTGATGCACTTTGGCGCCCACCGAATTCGCGTCGTGACATGTCCGTGACAGGCGGCCCTTCCCCATAGTGGCACACGCACAGGCACGAATCACAATCACTGATGGCCTGCCGCAAAAATCAAATTGGCGCGCGCGCCAAAAAGTGGCGCCAAAAATAGGCTGCAATGGTCACGTGATATCTGCTCCAGGCAAGCGTACGTCACGTGCCACAGGCGAGCGACTTGCCACACAGATTTTTCCAATTAATGAATTGCTGAACGGCTGATTAAGGCCGATGCATCGCTGTGCGGCACTGACGCTTTATAAGAGTGAACTCCAACTTTTAAAAAAGAAGCCTGAGGCTGCTTAAATGACTGAGGCTGCTAAATTTGCAGATTCGATGCAATTGCGATTGACTTTATTTAACTATCATGCGAATGGGCGGAAAGGTGAATTTAACTAGGGGACACTGTTAGATGTTTTGGATGTTTTGACTTTGTGTCTACTTGAAGTGGTGCTGGCTCAGTGAAGCGGCGTTGGAGAGGTCGGGGAGAGCCTGTTTGTCGAATTGTGTAAGTGTTGGGTGTGCGTATGTGTGTCGATATGTGAGCAGATTTGCACAACATGACGTTCGATTCAGACGGAACGCCATGAACGTGATGTGATCGTCAGGCAAAGCTCAGAGACACACCTTGGTCCATCCATCCTTGCCCGTGAGCCAGTAAGTCGTCATATCGCCCTTGCCCTTGACTGCCATTGTGCCGCGCAGCTCAATACAGTATCCGCCTAGTTGGCGGAGGACGGTCACCGTCGCCTCACTCATGTGGATGCGAAGGGCTGTTGTTGTGTGGGTGCATTGTACACATAGTGGTTAGTGCACGTAATACACATAGTGGTTAGTGTGTGTGTCGGCATGAGCGACCGGGCTACAAGCAAAGACACCGGACGCTGATCCGTAATTTTCACACAAAGCAGCTCACAGACAACTGGCGCGAATCAAACTCACCCAAACCGCCCGATTCCATGCGGCTCGCAGTGTTGACAGTGTCACCGAAAAGGCAGTAACGGGGCATCTTGAGACCGACCACTCCAGACACGCACGGTCCTGCCATTCACAAAGAATTTCGTGATCATCGGGGGATGGCCAGTCAGTCAATATGTGAGACACCGCCACAAACAACACATGACCATCTTCTGCGATAACCGATGCACGATTCTCACCAGTGTGTATTCCCACTCTCAGCTGCAGAAAGGCCGACGGAAGATGCCTGCACGTGTACCAGCCATGGAAGAAGCGTGTTATTAGGCACCGCCAGATAAATACAACACAGCTTGCCACCAAGTCCGCGCCCACACACCACATCCACAATGGATCAGGCACCCCATACACATATTCAATTGCGCACCTGATGGTAAAGCCCACGGTCGCATGGAGCAAGTCGAGGGCCATTGTCGCAATTTCACCGGCGTGCCTGTTCTCGTTGCGCACGGGAAGCCCGGATGCAACCTGCTCGCGATGCAATAAAGGCCACTGATCAGCATGCAGTGTGTGCGTGTTGAGAAATACAAAGGGCAAGGCCACCAGAACGTACCATGTATGCGTCTCCAATGGTCTCGACCTTGTATACATCGTGCGAGTCGATGATAGAGTCAAAGCACGTGTATAGATCGTTTAGGAAATCGACGACTTGGAGGGGCGTCGACTTGCTCGCAATGTCAGTGAATCCGACAATGTCGCTGTTGATGGTGCGGGTGGTGGTGGTGGGTTAGTGGCGGTCAACATCAAAGATATCCATTCACATGCCAGCGAGGGCTGACACTGCGCCGGCCCGAATGAGTCAGGGGCTTATTGGCAGCGTGGTGGACTGTCACCCGAGGCACACACACACACACACACACACACACACCTGAAGAATATCGTCACAAGGTCGAAACTCTCGGCATTGACCTTGCGACCAAGCCTCAAGTCTTCCGCAACGGCGCGGGGGAGCATCCGGTAGAGCAGCTCCTCGGTCTTCTTCTTTTCAACCTCAAGTTCGGCAGTGCGCGCGTCGACAAGTGATTCGAGATGGTTTGCGTAGTTTTCGAGCATCTTGGCCCTGAAAATACATGCAGCAAAATGAACAAAAATCACGATGAGAAACAAGCACGAAATGTGGCAATTGAGAGCCCTTTTCATGACAAACACACTAACAACAAACAGGGTCAGTAAACGACAGAGAGCATGCATGACAAATCGCTGCAGGAACAACCCCTACACACGGGACACGCGGGGACACTCACATGTTATCCATCACATTCGTTGCCTTGTCCGGGTTGATGCGGCGGAGTTCCCTCTCCACCTCGTCAAAGGTGGGACGCTCTGTGGGATTTTCGGCCCAGCAGCGGCGGGTGAGTGCGGCCACCTCCGTGCTGCACGACTCAGTGGGAATCACGGGGCGGAAATCGCAGCCATTCCCGACATTGCGAAGGACATCTTCGACCTCCAGTCCGCTCTCGCTGTACGGATACTCGCGGGTGATGATTTCTTGCATGATTATGCCTGCGAGATTCGGTATGGAGCGCAGTACATTCGCCATCGGGCATGTGAGGCACAATTCAAAACAACAACAAGCATTCACACGGCACACATGCCACAACCACAGCCAACTAACCGAAAGAAAAGACGTCGCCCTTTGGTGTGCCAGCAGGCCCGGGGCTGGACCGCAGGATCTCGGGGGCGGTCCACAGCTGCTGCTGCGCCTTCACGTGGACAGTCACCTCCTCATTCGACTTTTGGTCTGCCTTGAAGAGATGCAGGCCGTAGTCTGCGCAAGAGGACAAGCCGACGTGACAGTGCCGTCATCAGCGTGCGAATCACGGCTGGCAATGTGTGGAGGTGGGCAGCAGGAACGAACAATTTGGATACGCTCACACAAAGCAAAATAATAAAACAGCAAAACACAAACACCGAGAAATCAAAAACAAGCGCACCTCCAATCTTGCACATCCAGCGGCTGTCAACGAGGCAGTTTGAGCTCTTGAGGTGGCCGTGGCTGCCAAACTCAGTCGAATGGAGGAACGCCATGCCGCGCGCCACGTCAGTCGCAATCGAAAACTTGAACAACCAGTCAAGTTTGTACGATGAGTTGTTCAGAATGTCCTCCAGGGAGCCCTTGGGACAGTACTCTGCGCACACACACATTGGGGTGAGAACACATACCGTAGTTGGCACGACGTGATGCTGCGGGAAGTACACGGCGGACAGCAGAATGCGCGAGATGATCACTTACCAGTGACGATTTGGATTTCGCCGACGTCGACACACGCGCCGATAAAGAGGACAAGGTTGGGATGTGTTGTATCCCTGGAGTGCACAAACAGCGACAGTCGCGGAGTGTTAGTCCGTGACAGCATCACCATCGCACTAATCGGCACGATGGCAGCGCGGCACACTGCCAATGAGTGACGGTGATAAAGATGAAGATAGGCGGCAAGATGGACATCACGTGACGCCCATGCACCCAGCCCTGAAACTCCACTCACTTGATGCTCTTGAGCTCCAGCAGCACGGGCCGCGTAAGGGCGATGGACTCTTTGCCAATCTTCTTGACAGCCACCATCTGGTTTCGCCTGCAAATACCAACGCGAACAACGCGCATAAGCAGCGACAAAAACAAACAATTAGTCACTATCGCCAGTCACTATCGCCAATCGCACACTTGTTCTTTGGGTGATAGTCACACTGAAAGCCACGAGTAACAAACCATTTGGCAACCGTGACGAACAGCTGGCGGCCCAGTAGCGACGATGCACCGCTGTTGATGGTCGCACGTGACCCGACGAAGCTGCCCGCCAACGAACCGCCTGCAATGGGTATGGTCACATGACAACCAGGGGAATTGGTGAGATCAAACTTCGGTCTTAAATCGCAGGATGGAAGTGGAAAGGGGACTGGTGCGTGCGGGTGAGAGGATGTGTGAAGAGGACGAAGCACCCCTCAAACAGCATTGCACCCGCTTATTCACCCATAAATTACATGAAGTACAACACTTCGGCTAGCCATGCGTCCAAATCGATGAAGTCTACTAAGCAACAAGCACACACATCCACATTTTCGCACGCCCCCTCTCCACACATCGGTTGGGAAACCGCACACACACACACACACACCACACACACACACCCTTTTTGTCAAATGTTCCCTTCTCGAGGTCCTGAGCGGCGATCTTCCACGACATGCTTCGCAGTTCGGCCTCGAGTGAGCGCTTTCGCTGGACAAAGAAGAGCACGAGGAGCAGGATGAGAAGTCCACAGCCGCCGCCGACAGCCCCACCGACAATGGCGCCCGTGTTGGCTAAAGGCATGCGTGGTTCAGGCGGGGGTGGCACAGAGAGTGTCAACGAAGTTAGCAGATGGGATAGCGGTCCATGTGCGGCCTGGACAACTCTGGGACCGAGGTGGTGAAAAGCGCTGACGAATTGCGCAATATCATGTGAATGGATTGCAATGGAACAAACGAAGCTGGCGCTGTCGAATACATGCATGCACCGCGCTTCATCATAAGCGACAGGGGGGCGTACCTGAGCTGGATGACGTCACCGGGTCTGCCGTCTCGCCGCTGGGCAGCATGACATAGAGGGTGTCCGTCGCGCCCTTCGAGTCGATTCCGCCAATGACAAGCACGGATGTCCGCGCAATGGGATCGCAGACGCTGACGGGGAACGGGAAAATGTTGTCGCGGTAGTTGCACGCCCCCGCGTAGCTCGACTGGTTGACAAGCACCATGGCGTGCGAGTGGAGTGTTGTGGGAAGCTTCTTCGACTCGGTGTACACCCACCGGTTCTTAGGAATATTGTAGATGAACGTTTCATAAGTTGGACCGGTGGTGTTGAATCCACCCGTGATGAGAATGCGGCGGCTGTCAAGGGCGACGGCGGCCGCGCGGTAGAGGGGAGCAGGACTTACTCCCTCCGGCAGCAGCACTGACCACACGTTGGACCCTATATGCGCAGAAAGGGCGGCAGGGAGGCCATGCATCAGCTTGGTTGAGTCAGACATCACTTGCAATGCGCTGCACACAAGACGCAACCAAACCAACCTGCATTGTACGAATACAGAGTGTTGATTGCAGCTGTGGATGTCTGCCCGCCAAACACCATGAAAGCGGACGAGCCCGTGGCGACAGCAATGTGGTCGCGGATCGGTGGCGGTGTCACGCCTGTCGGGGTGAGCTGAGTCCAAACCTGCACTTGCATGATGACCGCAAATGAACACGCGAACGTGCAACCTCAGCACACACTGCACGACATTTCCAATCACATTCAACCCCACAGCCACACACAACCGCACACACCACATATGCCTGCAGATACACACCTTGGACACCATGTTATACTTCCACAGCTCAGACGACACCGCGAGGAGAGCCGTGAAGCCACCAAATACGTAGAGATCACTGCCGAGGACAACACAGGAATGCTGTGTGCGCTGAGACGGACCCGCGTTTGAATAGGTAATCGACGTCCAAGCATAAGATGCTACGCGGGCAAGCAGGTCATCACAAGCAGTGTAAGCGACTCAGAGTCAGAAATGAGGACAACATGATATAGTGCGCACAAACAGCGGAAAAAAACACTCACTTCCATCGAGGGACCACATGTCGTTGTAGAACGTCGCCGAGCCAAGGAGAGATCCACCAAAGATGTGTGACTTGCCATTGTAAACGAAAGTGCAGTGGCGGCGGCGGGCGGCAGGCCACGCGCCAGAGGCAGAAACCTTGCGCCACTCGAGGTAATCTAACAGGGACAGCGGTTTTACGAAGCAACAGAATTGGTCAGTGACAAAGTGCATGCATCAAAGATCATGATCCAGACCAGCGGCTCCGTGCTCTCGCAAAGGAAGAGAGTAATGCTAAAATAAAACACGTGTCGGTAGGTAGGAAAGCCCTGTGCCCATTAGAACGAGACGGATGACATATAAAAGATTTTAGTAATGTATGCCCATACAGTAAACCCACCGTAGTCAAGAAGGTAGAGGTCATTGACAACAGATCCCGCAACCTCGCCACCAAACCCGCCAATGACATTGCTTCCCAGCACCGACGCCGACATGTAAGCATACTTGCCCGGACGGTCGTTGAAGCCAATCAGTTGACCCCACGCGTCAAGTGCTGCAAGCGTGAGTGCGTGCATTTGTGTGAGTGTAGGTGTGTGTGTATTGTATATGTTGAAATGCGGGCAATTTTGATGCGCGACGGTGAAACAAACTAAATGCCAAACGGAGCCGCCTGCGTCATATCGATGGGAAAAGGAACAAAAAAGTGCATGAAAACGAGGCACCCACTCTTTCCATTCCTGGCCAGGAACTCCCCGTTGCCGGCGTCGATCTTCGTCTGGATGACCTGATCCTTCATCCGATCAAACGTTGTCTGCACCCACGACTTGCGGGGAACACGCACAACCTCCGCGCAGTCCGTGCCCTCTTGCCGGTTTGTCACGAGCACAGGCTCCGCCATGAGCTGGCACGCGGCGAGAGAAGTGTTGGTGCAGTCGGCAAGGCCAACGCCAAGCACGGTCGCGTCGAGCACCTTGTCACCGCCGACGAATTTGCCCTCAAAACGCTCAGACAGCGAGATTTCAACGGCGATGTCCACGCGCTTGATGGCTGAACCGAGTATGTACTTCACGTCAGTGTTGTTGAAGAAAGTTGTCTTGCTCTCGTCGCCGTCAACGCCAATGACATACAACCCCTTCTTGGCAATGTACTTGATGGCCGCAGAGCCAGTACCACCCGCAGCACCGAAAATGACATCTGCACCCTTGTCGACCATTGCTGCAGGTAAAACATCGCGTACACAAAAACAGCCGACATTATCAAAAATTAGGAACACACAAACAGTGAGTTCATGCACTCTGATAGAAGGGGAGCGCGGCGCTGGATTCAGATCCAGATAAATATAACCCGCGCTATGCCCCTGAACGACATGGAATTCACAATTCGACAAAAAGCGTGATAAAATTAAAATATTTGTACTATTATATTCACATCTTTTGATCAAAAGCCCTTCAGTTGATGCCAGCTGATGTGCACAAGCCACAACACACAGTATACAACGACGAATAAAGAGATATAGAAAAGACGGAGTGTGTGTGTGAATGTGACTATAGAAGAGTGAGTGAGCGACAATGTGTGTGCGCGTGCATCGTATGATAGAACTCATCTGCGGTGATTTGCAGACAAACGACCCACCTTGCGCTTTGACCTCGCCGAGCGTGCCGTTGCTGAAGTCGGCTGCGTAGGTAGCAAGTACCGTGCAGTCGGGACAGACATAGTTGACGCCCCGACCAAAGCCATTGCGAAAGCGGCGCAAAGGGGGGAAAGGCACTCCCGCAACAATGCCCACGGTGCCCACCTGTCGGTTACGGCGCCGATCAATTAAAACAATGCATTCCAATGAAGCACACACACACACACAGTCACACAGAACATTAGTTGGTGTGGCATAAGATCAATTTGGCAATCGACCGTCAACATTGGAGACATCATAGCACAATAGTGACTGTTTGTAAAATACTTCGTGTGAACGCACAACTGCTTACTGACCGACACAACATACTCGGCCTAACTGACATACTTATCCGGGAAACAGGGGGGGACTGAGTCAACTTCTTTGACAAGCAATACGATCAGATGGAATGCCGAATTGAAGCCAGCAGGCAGGCGCTGCCCTGCGATCATTCACAGGCGTCCGGCACTGACTGGACGGCGGTCATACCTTTGTAACGAGGCCAGCAGCGACGCCGGCAAGGAACCCCGCTTGGTCCTCGGCAAACAGAAGCCCGTGGTAATTCGGAAGCGGACTCACTGACGAATCAATCAGAGAGAAGGTCTTTGTGGGAAATTTGGGTGCGACCGCCGTCATGACATCCGCATATCCGAACCCCACGAGGATGATGTGCTGGTAATTGGCATCTGAGTGCAGTGCATGCCAGTAATGGAATAAGGTCAAGGGCGACTTAGCAAGGTCACTTCACGGCAGCCGTTGCCGCGCCGCGCCAGTGGCATACTGATCTCTTAAGGTCGCTCATGGCATTTGTGAGCGGTCAATCGGGGGCACTCACTTTGCGCGTATGTTGTGGCAACGGCCTCCGTGATGCTTGTAGGGTCAGTGACGAGGACGCATCGGTTGGAACCAAAGTACTTGATCGTAGTGCGTTGGCAGCCATCGACGGCAAGGGAAGAGAAAATGTTAGGGACACCCGCTGCGAAGAGAGGGCGTGAGAGCGCCGGCGGAAGAAAATGGCATATTTATGTCAATTAGTTATCAACATAGATTTTTTCGATACGGCTGACATAAAAACGAAAAAACAACACCGCGACCCCCCAGCAATCGGCTTTCTCAGCTGGCTGACCCACCCTCGGTGATGACGGGATCCTGTGAAAGAATCAGAACCTGAAAGCTGGACGTGAAAGTGGGAAAAGTGACTGACATGGCGCCGGTGCCGAATGCGAGCATCACTCCCACGAGGGCGATTGATGCGGCGGAGACCCTCATGGTGACGCCGGCTAATCTTAAGAACTAAATAAATGATACGCAGACAGTTCCTTAAGTCTAATTCGGTATGCTATATGGAAGAAGTGATCGGAACGTTGCAACAATAACAAACTATGTTTTATTATCCGATTATCATCGTTGCAGATTTCGCGTCAACAAAGCCGGCCATTCCCGCACCTGCACGACAATCCCAGTCTCCAAGTCAACGGGGATAGTGTGTGGGACGGTGGGACTGGCTTTGCGTGAAAATGCAGCTTGAATGAAGGGGGATAGCCAGTGTGCAGCGCACGTGCAGTGCAGTCTCGTCGGCTCTGTTGTCCACGACAAACACATCCAATTTCCGCTTTCATACATTACCCATACTGGACAGCGATTATTCGCATTTATTACGCGACGGGCAGAGGGGGCGACTGTATGCGTTGCCAAGGTGTTCTATGGGCCTGACTGCGGCGGTTACCTTCCCGGATGGCAGCAGTGCACTAATAACTATCGCCCGATGGATCGGACGATGGCATGGACGAGATCGGGCGATTGGGGGCGTCGTTTCGGAGACTGTATTGCCTTTTTTGGATAACGCGGAAAAGGAAAAGCCATATATGGTCTAAAAAGTGAAAGTTCCGCTGGCTAAGTCACGGAAAAATATCCAGGTGGCAGCAGAGCCGAGTGTTTGGTATAGAAAATAATTGTTCCATGTGCATGAGCCGAGTGATCTATAGCAACCAACCACCTCAACCAACGCAACCGCAGCGGGGGTGGCCTCGACCTCCCCTTGCTGGCGATCAAGGGGACTTCAGATTACGGCTCCCCTTGCTGGCCGGCGATGCAGGAAGCGGATGAAAGTGACAACAGCCAGTATAAGAACTAGTGGTGTGGTCAACATCCGATGATCATGGCAATTAAGGGTTTAGTGAAAGTGCGGCGGTGACGGGAATCAGTCTGAGTTCTAAGCTGCAGCGATAATCAATTCCGGTTCCTGACTTGGCCCAAATTCAATTCCACAGCGGTTACTCAGCATCGCAGCCGACCGTCAGTTGTCATATCATCATGAGGAGTCCGCTGTCCTGGCCGTCGCCGGCGTCGCTCTCAGTGCCACGGCCGGCGTCCAGCGCGGCAGGAGTACTATCCACGCCTGCCCACTCCACCTGATCCATTTGCAGTTCGCCGCCGCCGCCGGCCACGGCAGCGCTGTTGAGACGCATGCCACCCGGCGCCGCAGCCGACCCTGTGGCAGACTGTTGGCTGCAAGCACACGGAGTGGATGTTCCTTGAAATGGTTAGGCCGGCAGCAATGCGTCAGTCAATTCTAAATCTGGCTCACTAAGCTTCAGTTAGTTCACTGCCGCCGGAATCGGTCCAAGCTGTACACTGCAACTTCACTCGGACGTTGGAAGCGACATGACTGTCTCAGGCTTAGTCGAGTGCCGTTTTTGCTGAGCCGGCTTACAGAGCGGTTACGCGACTAACATTAAATGTCTGCACAATCATAGTAGTACAATTACTATCCGATCCCTGCCGGCTGGCACAGCACATCGTCGCCGAGACAGCCGGAAATAATTATAGAACTAAATTGCACTTTGATGAGATCGTTTTCATCTCGCTGTTACACTGCGACTGGAGCCCGCGGCGTATTGCACGTATCAAAGTATTCAAAGCTTCGATATAGTTCAGATCTGACTGCAATGTCTATCTATCGTGGCACCTACTTTGCCTCCCGTATGTGTGCGTTCGTTTGGGCAGTCATGTCTTCCAGTGGACTGGGGCCGACGTCCGACTGTCCGTGCTGGTTGTCTCCCAGCCGACGGGTGCCCAGCTCCACGCCGCAGCCTGCAGTCAGCCACACCAGCAACGAATATGAACTGTAAGAGGCAGTACCTTGTTAGTCAGTCTGCCTGTGTCTGAATAACTATACTGCGTATGGTTCGGCACGCTGGCATATCGGCTAGTGCCGACGGACGGATGCGGCCAGGATTTTATAGTTGCTGTATACGTACGCGGGTCGGTCTGTTCCCGATCGTCGGTCTAATGAGCCATCAATCAGTCGATCGCGAACCCAACCAGCATCTGGCAACTGACATACAGCCACACAAAGAATACCCACCGCGCCGGCCGCCAGGGGCCGGCCGGGCACTTTGCTACACGATACAGTGTGCACCGTACACACTGTCACGCACACACACACAGACACGGACACACACAACGCACATGCGCACATACACACCTGGCTGCCGGTGGCGGGCCCCACTCTGGCGGCCACTGCTGCGAGAGTGGCATTGTGGGCTCATCGGCGGGATCGCTTGCCCGGTGCATCCACGACGGCCGCTTGCGCTCAGTCCCGTATATCGTTAGGTCGGGATCAGCCGCGCTGTCCATGTCTCCAGTTGGTAAATATTACTGCAATTAAAAGTGTGTCAACTGCAGTGAATGGAGAAGCACCACCAGAGCACTTAATTTGCCTTGCGTTCTGTTTAATCTGATCTGATGGGTATGAAAGATGCGCAGTTAGTGGTGTCCGTCAGTGAATCATTGACATCTGAAGCCTCAAAAGTTCACTGCTTCGCATTGTCGCTCCGGTGTACCTACCGTGACTTACCGTGCAACATCCCGAACTCGCACACAGACATTACTGTGCAAACTGAGCTCAGTCACCGGCTGACTGATGACGCACTGATTACCGGCTGAGCGCGGTACGGTGGCGTCACACTAACTCATCTAACTGAACAATGGCCGCAACTGATCCATGACACAGCGTCGCCTGAGAATGCGGCAGCCGGACAACTGAGACACGGCAGTTGCAAATTCCACACATTCTTATCAAACTGAATCCCTGACTTCGACGAATAAATACTCGCTCATTATCCGGCAGCATGTCTAAATTTTTAATAAATACTGTACTTGTAGTGGTTTCAACCAACTATTATTCTATTCTTTTTTTTTTGCAGTTGGCAATTAATTTTGCTCATCCAAACCAATTGCCGGCCGGAGACTGAGACGACGTTCTTTGCATTCCAATTGTCAGAGGGGGGTTTGTTACTAACTGCAAGTCTATCTTGTTCGTTACAGCCACAGACAGTGGCCGGCCGGCCACTGTCTGTGGCATTCACTGACGGCCGCCGACGCACAGTTGTCACGTGGGACAGATCATAGAGAACAGACACAAACCCACACCATAACGGCTGCCGTTCTATCCAAGCACACCCACAAGTAGACAAACACTGACATACAATCAGATTGATCTCGCCTGGAGTTTGGCGTGTCAACGAAAGAATTATTACTGTTGCATCATACGCGAGGAGGCAGGATTAAAGTTGTTGTTCCTATCAGAAATTTGGCGAATGGACAGCACTGAAGCGTGTACTGACACATGTCTATAATACAGATAGAGGTCTACTCTGCACGCAAAAAGCCACGACAGAAATGGCGTGTCAATAAACCTTAAAGCCTGCGTGACTCCAGCACACTAGCAGTCTTCGAGTCGCCACGCAACCCACCAACGTCAGAGACAGACGCGGCTCAATTCAATAAAGTCGACTAATAGATAGCAGCATGTATGCATCAGCAAGCCCGTATATGATGGTTGTAAACGGCATGGCAAATGCCCGATTTGCAACCCCTGGGACCATTGGCACAATGTGTCAACACGACGACCAGGCGCTACCCGCCATGGATCTGCGGGGTCCCATTCGCAGGGGCTTTCCTTCCGCGCTCGTACTCATCTCGAGTCCATCCGTTGGCGGCGACCAGCTGCCAGTGGTCGTCTTCCGCGACATCGTGCAGCCGCCGGTAGACGGCAAGCACCTCGCGCTGGCGGGCGTCGACATCCGCACAGTGACCGCCATCCGACGGGCGCAGTGCGGCACTCAGCAGCTGTCCGTAGTTTGTCTGCGTCAGCGCCGCGCTCATCGCCTCGTTCTTGCGCGTGAACTTGTTGATGAGGTCGCTCGCGAGGCGATCGCGAAACACCTGGCGCATTTCGCCAACATCATCGAACAGCTTCTCAAGGCGCTCGTTAGACCATGCATAGCAGCGCACCGGCGTCTCCGCAACAACTGTCGCCGTCGCGGGGAGGCCGCTCATGAATGCAATCTCACCCACGAAATTGCCTGCGGACAGACCGGCCACACGCCGCCCGTTCACAATGACGCCGCACTCGCCAGAAGACACCAAAACAACATACGTGTTGGGCTCGCCCTCGCGGGTGAGGACGTCTCCCGGGCGCAGCGTGAGCCACGATCCAACGCGCAGCAGCTCCTGGAACTGCGAGGGTGTGAAGCTGAAGTCCTTGAATGAGCGCGCATACAGCAGTGCCTCCTCCTCGTTGAAGTGGATCGTGCGGCGGTCGCGCAGCAAAATGATAATTTGCGCGCCGAGTATTGCAATGAAGAGGGCATTCCATGCAACGGGGATGTACAGTGTGGGCTTCTGCATGAGCATGTAGGCGCACGTGAGCACGCACCCGAGCAGGCTGAAGGTGCGCAGCGTCAGCATGTCTGTCACGCTGTACTCAAATATGCTCAGTCCGTACGCCAGGTTGCCAATGACAACCGCGCCCCACCCGCCCAGGGACAGGCGCGACATCCACCCGCCCGTAGATGCACCGGCAGACCCCGCGGTCCCGGATGCGGCCGAGGACACCAAGTGCACGTGGCCGGCAGAGCCCGTCGTTGGCGAAAAATATGTGGGCGCTTTGCGTCGCACGTGACTGTGCGCGGGCCGCACGATTGCCGCCACGTCCATCGGCCAGTAATTCATGCTGATGCTCGTGTCCGCGGGGCCAGACTGAGAGTGGGCGCCGCTGCGATCCGTGATGCTGTGCGGCTGCGTCTTGCGCGGAGGCTGAGAGTGCATGCAGCGGACGGGCGCCCAATGGGACCTGTGGCTTGGCCTGACCAATTGGAAACATGCAGGCGGGTGACGCACTCGGGTGGCGGTCGCGGCTCCTTCCTGCCGTAGACACCACAGCCGCGCCCGCTGATCATCCGCACGGTGGAGACGCTGCTGCGAAGCGTGTCTCGAGACCATGCAGCCGCTTCCACTGCTGCCGTGCATCCAGCGGCGGCTATGGCACGTCTGTCCATTGCCTGCTCTGTGCAGCACAACACTCGGTATGGAAGATGCCAAGTGCAACGGACGCCGGAATGCGTCATGTGCGACGACGAGTGGCACCCCAAAGCATCTCGTCACAGACGGCGCACACGCACCACGGTGCGGCTGTGCGGTGCCTGCAGCGGCCGCCGAAGCAGAGTGCGCAGTCGGGCGCAAAGCAGAAGCGCAGAGTGTGAGTGACGGCGCCACCGACACAGGCGAGGCAGCCTTTCCGACCCGCGACGGCGACGGTATCAATCTTGCCCTTGAAGAAGCACACGCGGCAGTCCGTGCGGCGGGACAGGGCAATGCGGCACGAAAGTGGTGCGCAAAAAGCAAGGCGCGAATGCCCACATTGACACCTCCAATGGGCCCGGGCATCTTCTCACATCAGCCACACTTAGTCGTGCAATTTTCACTTGCGTGCTGCCGACACGCCCATCGACTCTTTATCGATACAGCGCTGCATTGCACATGCCGAGAATTTGCGGATGTGCGACATCAACTGCGAAAGCAGCGAAATAGTGGGTTGGATGGCTGTGTGTGTGTCGTGTGTTTGTGCAAATGACTGGCGGATAAAGGGGACACATCGGTCACGTGGTCGTCGCCGTCATCGCCGCAAATGACGCACAGACGATTCTTCTGATGTCTCACATTATTACTGTCACCCCACAAACAAATGAAAGATGCACTGAACCGCAGCCACAGCAAAAGCCCAAGCAACCCGAGCGTACTTCTTGCGACGCTCGCTGTGGGCACTCGCGCCCCTCGACGAAATAACGCACTCTGTGCCGCCTCGCTCCTTACAACCCGTGGTCACGTGACTCATCTTTGCTACTTTACTTCGCTCATTGCACCCAGAGATTGACTTGACGAAAGATGGATGAAGAGAGGGATCTTGAAGACGTTGTCGAGCGGTTTTGTGCGGCAATTGAGTCTGTAGATGTCGAAAAACGCGATCTCATGAAGCGGGAGACGGCCGACCTGCTGATGGTGTGTATGTATATTTATATACATTATATGTATGTATGTATTTGCGAGTATGTATGTATGTATGTATGCATGAAGGTATGGAGACGCCACGCGCCGAGTCCTCGGACTCGATGCCCTCGTGAGCCAGCTTTGCCTTAATCTTTTCACTCTCATGGCTCGAATTTGCCTTGTGTGATGGAGTGTAGAGAACGTCTGCGCACCCACGTACAGTTTATTTCGTGGAAGTGGGCGTGACAGATTTTATTTTATTTGACGAACATTCCTACTCCGCACACTTTCAAACACACACCTCACACCACACAACTAACCATTTGTCTCAATAATGACTGTCTTGAAGGTCCTTGGCATGGCCGGATATGCCAACGACGTTGCGCTTGACATTGCGACGCAGCTGATCGAGTGCGAGGTCACCGCCCTGTCCATCCGGGAGCTCACATTTGCCTCTGAGTTCATGCTGGAGAAGGAGGTGACACACTTTGAGAAGCCCGAGCACGTGCTCAAGATGTCGATTCGCGACGCTAAGCAGGCCGGCAAGTCGGTGGAGGATGCCATCATTGAGCGGCTGACAGTGCTGCGGTCCAAGCGCACGAGCGTCAGCCCCAACACGGCGCGGCGGATCATCCAGGGGTTTGAGCAGGCACGCGCCAAGACGGCCATCAAGGAGAGCATTGGCCGCCGCAAGAAGGCGTTTCAGCAGCGCATGTCCCTCTTCAACAAGACTGCAGAGGCCGTCGAGAGCGTCGAGCAGAAGAGCGGGCAGTCGTCGCGCCCAAAGTTGGACAACATGTTCCTTAGGGAAGATCAAGACAACTGAACGCCAGTCTGTGTCGCTCGCCCACCGATGGATGCCTCTGTCGAGCTCTTGCGACACGCGCACTCACTCTCTCGCAAACACCAATGTCACTGATCTCACTCGGCTTATGGCTGGCTTGGGCCTCGCGTAGTCGTGTATTGCGTGCAGTTGTGTGATTGGTGTGACGTGGCATTCAACTTTCGTGTGTTGAGTTTGTTTTCGCGGCAACCGCGCCCTTCTTGCACTTGTGAGTAATAGAATGGGTACCCTTGACCGGCACATTCGTGTGCATTATCGCCTTATTCAGGAGCACAGACAGCGGCTACGTCGTGTGTTGCACGCTGTGACACAGGGAATGCATGCACGGGAGCTGTCGTTGCGCTGCACAAATGCGACCACTGACACCGACTGACTGAATCAGGCGGGCTGTCCACGTGGCTGAAATAAATACTAGCAGCCACGCCACTCTTACTGACGGCAAAATTAAAGGCCAATTGCTTGCACATCTTTCATTACACATGTCTTCTGCAAGAGCGTTACATCAAAGATACACGCCGACGCAACCGTATTCGTCGAATTCGCATCATTCGCATACCAACAAATCACCTATCCACAGCCCGCGCCTCTTTTATGCACACACACACACACACACACGACAACCAAGGGCACCTATATTCCGCGACGGTATGTTGAGAAGAGCATCTCAGACAAGCTCGACAAATGAGCTTGGGAAGAAGCCCGTCTGCCCGTTGATCTCCCCAAACCACCAGTCGCCGCCTTCGCGGTCGTGCACGTTGATGATGTCACCCGCAACAAGCGACATGATGCCCTCGTCCTGCGCATCGTAATCATAGAGTGCGCGCGCCTGCGGATAGCGAAGCGTCGGGGCCTGCACGTGTGACTGGCGGCGGGCGGGCTGTCCAGGACGAATCGGGCGGGTGATGGCAGACGGGCGCGTGTTAATTAGTGTGGTAGGTCACCGTGAGAGTAAACGTGCTGCATCTGGTGAAACAGCCTCCAACGCACGCATGGAGACACACATGCGCACATGTACAAACCTTCTGCGCCTGCTGCTGCGGTTGCTGCGCTTGCTGGGGCTGCGGTTCAAATAAATGTACAATCATTCGAAGACGCAGTGCGAGGAGGGAGAGGAACGATCAGTTGCGCGCCAGTACCATTAACGATTTGCATCAAAAATTCCCAATCAAATCATGCGGCCAAAGAGAGAGAGGGAGAGGGAGAGGGAGAGGGAGAAACACACCGCCGGCGGCTGTCGCGCTTGCTGCTGCTGCTGCTGCACAATTTGGGGGTTTTTGGGTGCGCTGTTTCGCGGGGCGTGCGATGACGAAACTGCCGCTGCTGACGGAGTTTGCGCCACAGTGTTCTGCAAATGGACACGAGTGTGGATGGCGTTGACAACGGTGAGAACGGCCCGTCGTGAGCGAACAGAGACAGGGCAAAGAAAAGAGTGCGACAATGAAATTCGACGATTGTATCAACACACAGACAAACACACACACACAAACACATATACAAATGTAAACACACACGCACTTGCGCAGTAATTCCTTTATATGCATACCCACAAATAACTATGGGTGCAAATGCACACTGCCGCCACCCACAAGACTCGCAGACAGGCAAGACACATGCATGCGCGCACGCACGCCGCCATGCCGGAAGTCACCCACCTTCCTGGTGCGCTGGATGATCTGCTCGACCTGTGCGCCGTGCTTTGCGCCGCCGTAGAGCGTCTCGTGAAGCCATGGCACAAAATCCTCCGCCGTGGCATTCTGCGTGGGCCGCGCGTTGCCCCTGAGAAAGATCTCGAGATAATTGGAAAAGTCGTCTGTCGGAGGGAAGGTTTGCACGCCAATCTGCATCATCTGCCATCCCTTCATCTCGCTGTCCCTGTTGGTTGTTGCAATAGAGACACACGGGGGGACATGGGCGAGGGTGAAAGAGAGGGTCAGCGGATTTGCATAGATGCAGAGGTGTACGCCCATGCAGCGCCCCATCAAGATCAAGCCCATTACAGCAGCGACTGCATGCGGGCACGTGACACCCACGGCGACGGATTCCGGGTGAGCTGTTTGATGATCTGGCAGTAGATTTCGTCGCGCAGTTCGGGCGTTTCGAGTGCGGTGTTCACAATTTCCTGCGCAAGCATCGTTGGATAGGCGTACTGCTTGTCGCCCATCCACCCGAGAAGGTCTACGCAAGCGTGCGTGCGAGTGTGTAAGTAACTAGGTTAGGTGGTGGTGAGGCATATTTCACATACGATATTTACCCGCTTGCGTGAACGACGCGCAAATGAAAGGAAAGCACAAAACAAACACAGCGACGGGCACCCACTTTTGAACATCTTGCACGCCGTCTGTACATGGGGACCCTCGAGGCGCAGTAGCGACGTTGGGATCGACTTCTGCACTTGCAAAATGCATGCAGAGCAAAAGTGTGAGAGTTTTTTTATGCAGAAATGTATTAGTAAGTGAATAGAGAGAGTGCGTGCACGCGCTTTCTGTGCTTGTGAGTGGAGGGACGGTGCACTCTCAGGCTGCGACAGAGAGGCGAGTGTGGCTATGCCATGATGGCAACTGACCTTCGTGTGAATGAGCATATTGAGCTTCAGTTCCTCGCGCCCAAACATCTTCGCATTGGCGTACATCGCCCGCGTGCGCAAATGGCCGTAGTTTTCCAGCTTGAAGTAGTCCGTGCCGTACCGCTGGAAGAAAATGTCCTTCATCTGTAGCCCACAAGGCACACACACCACACACAACACAAACACACAAATATACGCACTTGCTCTTAGCACGGAGGACTCAACATGCATACGCCTGAACACGGGTACAATATCGCCCAGACAAACGGTCCCCACACACACTCTGATTCCACAGACACTCAACCAGCCGTTGTGAGCAGAAGAGAAACGCACGAGGCACGCAAGTCCCATCACGTGACGCAACGGAAATAACGCACCTGAATTGTAACCTTGGTGATGCGCGACGAGTCGTTCATGCCGACGGCGATCTTAAGCTGCATCTGCAGGAACTTCTCCTCCGGGGTGTTGTGAAGGAGTGTGCGCATCTGCTCCACGTCGTCCGTCTTGAGCGCGATGGCGTCAGAGCCCGTGAGAGCCTCCTCGAGCGTCGGGCGGTCGAGCATTGCGAGGCCGTGCTTGGCCAGCGCCTTGAGACGGATGACCTGTATGCAGCGACGCACGTGCAACGCGCACACAGAGCATGTGTGAGCGCATGTGAGTGGTGTGAGTGAGTGTGCATATGAGTGTATGTGTGTGTGTGTGTAAGTGCATTTGTGAATTGAATTCATTGCAGTGTCGAGGGCGGTTGGGGTGCTCGGTTTGCGTCATGCACGTACAGGATGACACGGCATAATGGCGATATTCTTAACGTACAACATACACGCCAAATGCACTTAGTTGAGTGGAACTACACACATGCACAGACAGACACGCACACACACACACACACACACACACACAGAGAGGTACACACGCACCTCGTCCCGCAGTGTCCGCGCCTTTGCAACTTCCGCTGTTTCGTATCCAAACGATTCGCAGAGTTCGACGGCGTAGACGAGCTGCTCCTCATCCACGTTGGCCGTCGCCGCCGCCAGCCACTCGCGGGCGCCCCGGATGGACTCGAGGAGGTCTGTGGCGCGCGCAATAAGGTCGGCGTGGTCGGGCATCTCGGCCATGTTGAGCGCCGCCGCCTTCTCCAGCTCCAGCCGAAGCGAGTCCTCGTCAAACGCGGCGATTGCATCAACGAGCTTGGCGACCACGACATCCACGGCGGCCTTGAAGGTGAGTTCCGCGCGGGCGCACTTGATCTCCTCGCTGTCGAGTGCGAGCTGGCTTCCCTTGAGAAGCGCCTTCTCCAGCGCATTCCAGTCCTCCGCCTTCATCGCCGTGCGGATGTCCTTGATCACCTCGGCCTTTGCAAGCGCCGTCTTGCCTGCCGCAGTGTTGAACACATACTTTTTCGCCTTTTCAATTGCTGCAGAGAGCGGGCCAGTGTTGATGGCGTCGTAGTCGCTGCGCTGCACCAAGTAGCCCGACTTGAAGGTGGTCTCAATTTCAGCAACAATCGCATTTTCTCCCTCGATGCGCTTGACGGCCTCCCTTCCCTTGGTCACCTGCGAGAGCATAGGGCATTCGACATGCATCCGACGTGCATCCGATGTGCATTTTTATCGTCCATCCAATGTGTGCAAGGTGGCATATGTTGCAACGCGTGCGCGGAGGCAGAGGGGAAGGGTGGGACGATCGAGGGCGAGAGAGAGCGAGAAAGGGGGCGAGAGAGTGAGCGAGAGATCAGGACAGTATATATATATATATAAGCCATGCAACTATGGATGTGTATGAGCTATTCACACAATCTCCAAGTTCACATTACCGCCGCGGGCGTGGACCACTCACATCCGGGGTTTCCAGCTTGATCTTCGTGGCGCGGTCGAGGGCGCCCTTGAGCATTTCAATGTCCCACGTGTCGCACCCGGCCTTGAGGTTGGCTGTTGCGGCCGGCATGTGGGGCAGTGTGTGTGTGTGTGCGTGTGCGTGAAAGTGTGAGTGTTAGTGTGCAGTAGGCCGTAGGGAAGAAAAAACAAACAACAGTAAAGAGCGTGTTAAACAAGCACCAACAACACTCGGTGAATAGCGAGGTGAAAACATACAAATTGGCGGCACATGCACTCGCACACGGAGCCCACAAAGCACAAAAAACAGCACGGCATCATCACACATTCACACATCAGCACCGACAAGCGCACCTGCAATTTCGCGGCGCTCCTTGACCTCCGACAGCTGCTTTCGTATTTTGGCGGCAATGTCCGATTTGAGCTCGATCTTGTCTGCCTGCGCGACGGCGTCGACAAAGGCATCGAAGCACTTGTCGGCATCTTTGCCATCCAGGCCCTGCAGCACGGCCGTCACGCGCTTCTCCTCCACGATGAGATCACGAAGCTTCTTGGCCTCGGTAGTGTCCTGTGCACATACACGCATAAACACACACCAAACGCAATTGGTGAGTGCGTAAGTTTGTATACGCACGGCATAACACAAGTGTGTCAATCCAGCATCAAAAATGGCTCTGGTGCATGCGTGCATATTTGTGTGTAAATGTTTACATGGGTGTGTGTGTGAGTGTGTGTGTGTGTGTGTGTGTACCTTCATCTCGAATGAAATGTCGCCGGCATCCTCGAGCGCCTTCTCCAGTTTGGCGAGGTCACGTGAGGCAATGGCCGCCCTGAGTATGGGCCGCATCACGCGCATGCGCTTGACCATCTTGCGCGACCGCCAACCGCGATTGGCTGTTCATTCCATCGTCACCAACAGCAGTAACAGAGCAGTAACAGAGAGGTAACAGCAGCAGCGGAAATCGCAGTAGTATTAGCAACAACGGAGGGGAATGTACAGTGCAAGCATTAGCAATGATGACAAGGTCAGGATCGGCGCGTCGGAGAACTATTCGGGCGACGCTGCTGACCAGGATGGCGATACAGAAACAGTCGGTCCCCCCCCC
>CALSCR010004109.1:0-20306 GCA_943704495.1 Pigoraptor chileana
GGGGCCGGCTGTATGCCTTCTTGTTTCCAATGCAGTCACGCAGGGTGTCGGGCGTCTGCGTTGGCCATCTGTCGTTGGTAAAACGAGCCATTACTCACATTCCGCTCCGTCCATCCACTGTTCGTTGCATTTTTCCCTCTGTGCACTCCATGTTGTGTAGGGCGACAAGGAAAAGGAGCTTGGCCTCAAGGTGTCTCCATTCATGGACCGCAATAATCCGAATCTCCCGCATCTCCAGGCCAACTTTATCGACTATCTCTGCCAGCCGCTCTTCGAGGCCCTCGCAAACCTTCTTCCCAAGATGAAAATTGCTTGCGACTACATATCGCAGAACCGCGCGTACTGGGGAGAGCGCGATCAGCTCAACCCTGGCAGGCCATAAGTTCACACGGGAACCCGCGTGCATGCATGATCCCACTGCCCCGTCACTCTGCGCACGATTGGCGTCGATATGTCTCATCTTGTCGTCCTCCGTCCCTATTATTCCGATTCACTTGTTTCACACACAATGCCACACTCGCTTGCGCGCACGCGTCTCCGCCACATTTAACACTCCCTTGCTTCGTTGTCTCTGCATTACCTTACCGCTTCCTTTGCCCACGCAATTGCCCTTTGTCTCTTGCGTTCTGCGTGTACGATAGTCCCCGCTCTCGATTTCCCCCCAATGTTTTTGGCATCTGCATCATGTTCTAGCCTGTCGTTGCGTTGTGATTTATGTGTAGCACACACCACATACCCCACTTCATTTTCGCTCGATTTCTGTCGTTCTGTTGTCGTCATCCATTTTCTTGGCCACATTCCCAAAAGGGCGTCATTAAAAAGTCATATTCTTTGAAAATTGCGCCTTGCTTCGTGCGTGTACTTCGTGCCAACCCTTGCTCCGTGAAAATTTTAGGAATCCGTAAGATACTGTGTGTGTGTTGTTGAATGGAATGTTGCGGAAAGATGTCCATGGCCCTGAAAGGACGGTTTACTGGATCCATGTGTGAGGTGGAACTAAAGCATATCAGTCGGTCAATTTGCCCGGTGAGTGCGCATTGTGTTACGTCAGCCCGCGGTCGGTCTGATCCGTCGACATCCGCTTAGACTCGGTGGATCCAATTCAACTTACCTGGCTCGTCTAATACATGTTGCTTTCTTAAATGGAGCTTAGCAAGAAACCTGTGCGTGTGTGTGGTGGCGTTTTGTTGTTGTTGTGTGTTTCTTTTTTGGTTTGAGAACATATGTATGGCGTTCCACCTGAAAGCCGTGTTGAAGAACCCTTACAATATTTCATAGACAGATCCGAACGCTTTGCATTAGTCGCACCGATCGAAGCTGTGATGATCAAATCAAGCGGGTTTTGTTGACATGGCGGATGAGGAGTTGTCGTTCAAAAAGTGGAAACGGGCAGCAAACAGTGCAATTACGTCAGACGTTAAATCCGATGTGCGAGGGATCCATTCGGACCGATCGTCCATATCTAGCCGTGGGGCACCGCTTCAAAGGCACGAGAGCTCATCGTCGACATTTGCAAGAGAAAATAACAGTCGCTCGTCGGTGGATGCAAGTGGATTAAAGGGAGACAGTCTGGGCCCACGAGCATCGCAAAGTAATCCGCCGCTCTCGCATCAGCGAGTGGATCATGGCGCCCCGAAGACTGTGGAAGGTGGGTCTAAGTGATGTGTGCATGTACACTGTACTGGGCGTCTGCGTATTCGGCCTATGTTAGAGTCGCTCTCTCGGCATCCACTTGATTACGTTTCAATATTGCAGTCTTTTGTGCATTGTCTAGGGGGCATTGCCACCTAATGCCACGCAATACAACACTTATCGCGCGCAGATCACCTGCGCACTTTTGTGTCCAACTTCGTGACGGCCGCCTTTCATCCTGGCAATGTCTCAAGTAATGCAACTGGGCGTGATGGGGCATCGCGGACAAGTAGTCAACCCGGAAGCCCTACAATTGCGAGGCGAGGCGATCCGATGGGGGCTGGGACTGGAAGGTGCGCTTTTTATAGTTGTCAGTGGAAGTATTGCATGCAAATATGCGGGCTTTTTAGTGTCCTTTCTTGCTTGCTATGCAGGCATCCGCGCGGGTGCTTATGTTATCGCTGTCGGAATGACTTGGAGTGAGGTGGTGTGAGAAACACAGACCATTTGCCATCGTGACAGACAGTGACACACAGGCACTGTGCGTTTGTGATGCTTGAATGTGCAGTGGCAGCCAGATCACCCGAGCACACTGGAAACCAGACGCCCTCGCTATGCACTGCGCTCACCCGGGATGTCGCGTCGTCTTTTCGCTCACCGATCGCAAGCATCATTGCAGAAAGTGGGTTTTGGAAGATATGTTTGACATCAAATTTGGATGCCTGCTTTGAATTGAGATTGCCTTGTCGTTTCGATCAATTTCGCACGCATATCCCTATTATTCCTGCGGTGTGTTTAATGTGTGCGTGTTGGCGTGTATTAATGTGTGTCTGCGTGCATTTACAACTCTGTGCAGATGCGGAGACGTGTTTTGTGCAATCCATAGCGATTGCGTAATGAAATTGGACGCCAACGCAGGGCACGACGTTGACAATGGCACTCTCCAAAAGGTACTCTTCATTCCAAGCGTCTCATGCTTGCATGTGTAGAGTCTGCATGTCGCTCGTTGTATTTCCGCTCGCTTTGCAACATAACAAAACCACACAAAAAACTCTTCAATAAACTGCATTGAGTTGTGGTGTGACTCATTGTTTTGTTTGTTTGTTTTTGTTCCCTTTGTCGGCAGGTATGCTTCACTTGCTTTGAGTCTCGAGAAGGATACGCTCCCACTCTCGGTGTGACGACACGCCACCTGCAACATTTCCTCCGCCATCGACGCCATCACATCGATGCGCTCACTCGATACTCTGACGAACTTTCCGGCCGTCTCTCTACCCTTGCCGATCTGCGCGCAGAAAACGTAAGCGGATCCGCACTTCGGTCGCGGGAAATGGCTCTCGTCGTGTGGAGACCCGACTGGATGTCGGACACATGCACGTCATGTGGGGTCGCTTTTGGCTTGTTTTTGAGGAGACATCACTGTCGGCTCTGCGGGACAATAATCTGCGAGGAATGCTGCTCACTCGGCCCGCACACGCCGAGGTCGTTTGGAGGGGCGAATACAACTTACAGCGCCACGAAGCCAAAGGTGCCACCTCCACCGCCACCGCCACCGCATCCTCGGGGACCTGTCGAAGTGCGTGTGTGCACGGGGTGTTTGGAACGGCTCGAGTGGAGAGAAAAGCGGGAGATGGGGCCACGTGGACGGACGTCGATGGGTGGATTGGACTTTGGGGATGAGAGGCCGCCCGTCTGCGCAATGTACCAGAAGCTCAGGGCAACCAAGGCCGAGCTGGAACAGAAAATGTACGAGTGGCATGAGTTGACTGAGTCGATCAACGCGGCCGCGGGTCGATTGGGCGGTGGGGATCGCAACGGTGGGGATGCGTATGCTTGGGTGGACGATGACGGGGGGCAGCGCGCGGCTGATAACACACCTCTATCGCCCATACTCGACTCGAGAAGAACGAACGCAAAGGACGTTGTGACCAAATTGTTTGTTCTTTACCAGGAGCTCGGGTGCGTCGCTGTTGGATGATGCTCTCCCTGTGTGCTGTCAACACTAGTTCAAATCGGAAGTGCAATGTTTGGTGATGAACTGTTCAAAAACTCTGACACACTTGACAATGTGTTTCTTGCTTTCTTTCGCCCAAACGCAGAACACGCATATCTCGTCTGCCTGCTCGTTGCGAGACCGAGAAGCGTGTCCATTCGAGCATCAATCTCGCCGTTTGCCAATATTTGCAGGAGAACAAGTTTGGTTTTCTGCGCGCCACTGTCCGCGACCGGGAAGAAGGGCGCTCGTCGCCGTCTGTGTCGAGACCATCGACGCCGCTGCGCACACAACCCGCACGCATCAAGGACGCTATGTAATGCGAATGTGTGCTTGTGATCTGATTGTAAGCGTGGCAGCTTCTGCTGTGCGGGATGCCTCATCACTTAATCGTCACATGTGTGTCAACGATTGGTGCTGTCGTCGTTATACGATACGCGCACGCTCCCACATACGCTGGGTTGAGGAGTTGTTTGTGCCAGGATTGGAGTCTTCATTTGGCAAGGCAGGCAACGAAAATTGTCAGGTTGAATGGCTAACGTATGCGTCATCTGGAGTCCATGGATATAGCGCGTTTACGGCACTGAGTCGACTTGAATCCTACAACTCTGCGATTGCTGGGATGTGTCTCTTGCCCATGGATGCAGCCGCCATTAGTACGACCATGACACATTCAAGACACCCTCGATGCTGCGAGCATAACTCGGGGACATCATTGCTCCATCGGTTTGCGCAGCGCACGGCTTATTGCCAATGGACTGTGTGTATGTCGATAATCATTGCTACACTTATGCAGAGTGTGTGTCGTCAATGACTCGTACTTTGCAAAATTCAGTTGGCGATTTCATTGTCTTTGCAGTGTGACAGTGTACATTCATTCGGATATTTAAGGGAAGTTACCGTATTTCTCGGCTACAGTTGCTTTGCGTTGACTTTGGGCATTGTCGCACTAACTTCGTCCTATAGTGACTCACAATCACACATTCGGTGTCTATGATGTCACATCTACAATAGATACACCGACCCGCAATCTTTTTGACAATGGGGTCATGTGGACTCGCTGTCTCGAGGGTGCATAATGGTTATCATGCACACGTCGGTCCGTGCCACAACATCGTCGATAGGAGTAACGAAATGAGGTGCCGAAGTAACTAAGAACTCAGAAGTCGCACTGGTATGTCGCACTTTACATAGGGGCCCTTCGTGATGATTGCGAATGGATTTAACAGAAACACTATGAAGCACGTCGAGTCGGACAGGTGTGCGCGGGGATCTTCATGTGAACCCAAGTGCACACAAAAAGCACAAACTTGCGTGGAAACTTAACGAAGGGGGTCTTACAACTGAGATGAAAAACTCTGCCGACAGAGGCTCGCCTGCTCTTCAAACACAAACCGACGCATTCCAACCGACTCAAATCAAATCAAAAACGCAGTGGTTCTATTTGGTCAGTGCCGACCCTGAGCAAACGTAACACGTTGTACTCATGTGCTCGTCTCACATCTTTTGATAATCTGCGATTATTTCCACTGGCTGCGTCGTTTCCATTCGATACATCGAGACGACAACCCACTCAACCCAGCCTTGGTTAGCGGGGATAAATGGACCTCCAATACTTGTGGCACTTTAAGTTGAAGTATCACTGTGCCGTCGATTGCTGTGTATCGACAAATCCGTGCGACCGCCCATTGATAGGGATTTCTATCGGCAAGAGATGCCATAGACACCGGCAGACGAGAGAGAAAGTGGATTGTTAACTCTCTCTTCTCACTTTTTCTTGCCCTTGCCCTTGCCAAAGCTTCCACGTCGTTCGCCAACACCATCAAGATCCCCATGGTGCGTGTGGGACGATGCGTGTGGACTCTGTTGTTGTTGTGGTTGATGCTGCTGTTGGATGACGACCTGCCCCGACTGCAACTCGTCGCGGTCGGGACTAGAGGCAACCTTTTGTTGTGTCTCCAAGTAGAACATAAGGTCACGCACTTGCTCCTGCAAGTGACCCAATTGAGATTATCATTAATAAATCCCCAGGGGATGTGCTAAGTGAGTGAATAACCATCGCGCATACCCAGCCCGAACACGCACAAGTCACGCGCAGCCTCTGTGCCACACCAACCTTAAGTTCTTCGACCTCTTTGCACTTGACTTCCACGGTTGTCTTCCACTTTGTCTCCATCTCTTCCATTCGCTTGTGCATCTCCTCGTTATTTTTTCGCACTTGCTCGAACATCTGCACGCGGGTTGGTTGGTGATAAACGAAGACATAATGCAGGGAAAAAACAAATAATTAGGACAGAGGCTAATTGTGTATGGAGAGAATAATGAAAATGTAACTGATATCTTCACCAACCAAAAGAGCATTGGAGAGCGCAGCCACACAAATCGCACGACGGAGAACAAACATGTTCGCAACACCAGAAACGAAACATGAGGCGGAATTAGTATGAGTTCCTCGAAAATCCTCGCGAAAGTGACAACCCACCATCCTATCCTCCGCATAGTCGGCCTCCACTTTCGTCGCCTTCGCCGTCACAGCCACATACTTCTTTTCGAGTGCCTTTTTCTCCTTTTCAATGGACGTGAGACGTTCCTTCACGGCGTGCGATTCGGTGTTGGCCGTATCCAGCTGCGCAGTCCACAAAATAGGTCCCCAGGGAAATAAGAAAAAGATAACAGAGATGAGTGGGAGAAGTCGGATTCACTGGTGGAGAAAGAAGCACACTCAGACTAATGCACTCTCAAACACAGATACAGACATACACAAGCACAGACATAAACATAAACAAGGCACACACAAGACGTGCCTTCCTCTGCATGTCAGCCATCTTGCAATCCGACTCCATCGACAGGCGATCGATTTCAGCGGCAAAGTAGTGGCGCTGGCTCTCCAATTGGCTCGTGAGTAGATACGTGTACTCGAGTTGCAGGGCATCGGCCTTCTCGTCAGAGGCAAAGCCCGAATTCCCTGTTTGTTGGACCGTTGTGAGGGGATGATTTAGAAAGCAATCAAACGCACGCACAACATACACACACACACTATCGCCAACAGCACAAAGTGCAAACCACAATCAGAATTCGCACACACACACACGACCACCCACCCTCTGCCACGGGGCGCGGCTGCGAGTTCCCAGGCAGCTCAACGAGCTTGCCATCCGCCTTGTTCTGTATGAGCCTGTGCACGTAATTATCGCCGACGTAGTCCCACACGCGCCCGCTATCGAGCTCCATTGCATACGTGTGTTGCGTCTCACCAAAGTGCGACTGCGCGTGTCCGTCCCTGTATCGGCCGCACCCAATGTTGCCACAGACGAGACAGATCCAGAGGTCGTCGCGGGTGTCGCAATCCATGCACTGGTTTGACTCTGTCTTCTGCCGGTACCTGCATATCGGGCAGCTACTATCGCCCCACATCGACATGCACCGGCAATGCACGCTGTGGTTGCATGCAATCGTCATTATTCCCGTCGCAGTCTCGTCCATCAGCTCGAGACATACAGGGCAATTTGGTATTTCCACCAATCGCACGGGCGTGGTTGTGTGCTGTGAGTGCCCAGTCTCCGCAAATCGGTCCGACCACGACGCCTCAATGCGGGCAACAAATGCCACGTGAGACACCTCCGGTTCCAAAGAGTTGAATCGACGCCCGTTGTAGTGCTGATAAAACGCATCGGCGTCCTCCTGTCGCGCAAAACGTGCAAGCACCATGTAGTGATTCGGCGCGCCATCCCGCACGATGCGAATGTGGACGATGGTGTCAATGAGCGGCGCAAGAAACTGAAGCAAGTCGCGATATTCCATTGTTGATGGGACTGCGACGATGCAGGCTGTGAGGCTCCGTCGCGGGGGCAACTGACCCGGCCTCACGTGACATGCCGTTGTAAGCTTGTCGCCAGCGACGGGGCCCTGTGCATCTGTCACGGCGCGCTCTCGGTATATGTGAAGAAGCCCCTTTGTGAGTTCAACGCGCGGATTTCCAGAGATAATGTTGATTGTCTCTGTTGCAGAAGAGCCACCCGCCACCGTTGCAGAGGACGAAGGCGGCGCACCGACGACGCGCTTGCCACTGCGCACATTGTCTGCAGGTGGCAGTGCGGCTGACGTCGCCGAATCACCGTCGCCATCATTCCGCGTACCCTGCGCGACCACAGAGCTCCACATTGTTCGTCCCTCGGTTGTTATTGCCGCTGTCTTTATGTTCGACGGCAGTGTCAGCGGCGCGCCTTCCGCCGTGTGTGTCCCGCCAGGCGAACCCCGCGCCTTAGTCGTCACGGTGAGCGTTTCAATCGCTATTGTGTTGAAGATACGCTCACCACGGCGACGCTCTTTGTCGATTCGCGTTGGGCTCTTAGCTGTGGTATGTGTGTGTGTGTGTGTGTGTGTGTGTGTGTGTGTGTGTGTGCGAGTGTGTGTGTGTGCGGGCACCCCAAAGAGAAACAGTAATATGAAAATGTGAATCAATGCGGATAGGCGACAGAGTAAGCACAAATTGCAGTACAATACGCTTTGCGCAACAACTTTCAGACAGTGCTCACCGCCCCAATGGTGTTCCACAGTCGAAATACTGCTCACAAGCTCGTCGTTCGGAAGCGAGTGCTCCTCGTCAATCTCAATGTGAAGGGCAAACATCGTCTGCCGTCCGACGTTAACAAAAACTGAAATGGTCTCACCAAACAACGGTGACCAATCGTAAATCACAAGAAACTACGACTCATAAATTGTATCTTTGTTCTCAAGTGAGCGAAGGGTCTTAAAAGAATGGTTGCATGCCTTCAAAGTGTGGGTAACTTAATAGGATTACTCTGTGAAAGATGCCGCGTCAGCGTTTCAGTTTTTGAGAAACCGCGATTTGCACAGTGTATGACGTCATGCGGCGTTGATGGCGTCACATGTGCGCCATAATGAAATATGCGAGAACTCGCCAACTCTCTCAGCTGTTTCAAACACATGACAATTGGACAAGATCTCAATCGGGTTTGTTTTCTATTAATGAATCATACACAATTCAATTGCATTTCTGCATGTTTTCCCTCCACTCAAATATTACATACACATAACATATATGTACAAACAACGCTTGAGAAAGTGAACAATTATATCGATTATTGGGCTTGTTCTTTCTCACACCACGCAGCGCGGACATCCAGCGCGTGCGAACACACTTATACACGTGTGACCGCATCACACGCACACACACACACACAGACACACATATACACGCACACACACGCACACATACTCACAAAGATGTCGGAACGCAAACGCGCTTACGATTCCGATGACGACCAGCGTGAGTGATTTATGCTATGCTTGTCGGTGACTTTCTCGGGATATCTCAACGTGCCGCGACACAACGCTCATCGACCTTGCAATTGACATTTTGGCGTCAGTATGGCAATGATCTGAAAACCCTTGTTGTTGCCAACCCTTTTTTCCGCTGGTGATATGTAAATAGGAAAGCGCCAGGCCAAGTCTGCTCGCGACAGCCGCTTTACGGAGGTTTCCTCTAGGGCGCGCACTCGCGCGGAGGCGGATGCAAAGGATGCAAAAGATGCGGCCGTCACTGTCCACGGGCATGGCAAGCGGGGCGATGCGGCGGCTGCGGCGGCGGAGGCGGCCGATGACGACGATGTTGGTCCCGTGCCGGCGGGCGAAGGCATCCACCGCGCAAAGCGGCCGAAGCACCAACACCAGCACTTTGACAAGTTGTACCTCGAGCGTCTTCCTGAATCCCCAATCTATGAGCGCAGCTACATGCACCGAGAGACAGTGTCGCATGTTGTGGTTACTGCGACAGAGTTTATTGTGACTGCGAGTGTTGACGGTCATCTCAAGTTTTGGAAGAAGATGGATGAGGGCATCGAGTTTGTGAAGCATTTTCGGTCACATTTGGAAGCAGTGACAGGGCTTGCTGTCTCGACCGATGGCCTTGTCCTCTGCTCTATCTCGAAGGACAAGTCGATGAAAGTGTATGATGTTCTCAATTTTGACATGATCAACATGACGCGTCTGGCATTCGAACCGATTGCATGCGAGTGGATTCACGGCCCGAATGCGCCACGCGCTCTCGTCGCAGTCGCAAGCGGATCGGAGCCCGTGATTAATGTGTACGACGGGCGTGGCGATGGCACTATTCTGCACGTTCTCTCTAAGATCCACACCAAGCCGGTTGTGGCAATGCGCTACTCTGCGGCGATTGATGTTGTCGTGTCCGCGGATAAGGCGGGCGTTATTGAGTATTGGTCGGGATCGGAGCTGCGTTTCCCTGACAAGGCGGTCACCTTTGAGAGCAAGATGGACACGAATCTCTTTGATATTGTGCGCGCGAAGGCGAACATCACGTGGATTGCATTCTCGCCAGACGGCCGGCACTTTGCCGTCATGGCAACCGACCGCATCGTGCGCGTGTTTCGCTTTGACAGCGGGAAGTTGGTGCGCTCTTTTGTCGAGACGTCGCAATCAACCGCAGAGCAGCAGACGGCGCTCATGGCGACTCAACTTGCTGCCGCCGAAAAGGCAAAACAGCGGGAGAAGGACGTTGCCAACAACAACAACAACAACAGCAACAACAACGACGACGACGGGACGCCCGCAGCGCCGGATGTGCCAAAGGGTGCGCCAAAGGGTGGCGTGGAGGCGGACCTCCTTGACAACATTGAGTTTGGGCGGCGTATGGCCATCGAGCGCGACATTGACCGCGGCGGCGCAAACAACGCGATGGGATGCGTGTTTGACGAGAGTGGGACGCTCCTGCTTTACCCGACGGCCCTCGGCATCAAGTGCATGAACATTCGCACGGGGCTCTGCTCAAGGATCATTGGCCAGCACGAGAGCTCGGCGCGCTTCATGGTCGTCGCGCTCTTCCAGACGAGGGGGAAGAAGCGCGCTGCTACGATTGTGGGTGGCTGTGGGAGTTGGGCTTTTGGGGTTGGCAGAGCTGCGTGGGGGCTGGGGCTTGGGGGTTGGGTTGCGGATGCACTTACTTGCGGTCGGGGCTGTCTTGCGCTGAGTAATCCACTGAGTATTCCATTGGGAGATTTTGTTTGCCGTTTCCGTGCGATGGTCTTGCCAAAAAATTGACGGAACTTCCAACTGTGCGTGTGCGATGATTGTGTGGCAATCTTCTTAACCTCTTTTCTGCTTTTGTGCATTCCCTATGTATGGCCTTTGTGCATCCTTGTCCTCTTGCGTTTCCAGGAGCTTGAAGCGGCGGACAATCCTCTGCTTAAACCACCGACGCCTGATCCGACACTGTTTTGCACGGCATTCAAAAAGAATCGCTTCTACCTGTTCACCGATCGCGCGCCTGCGGAAGATGCCGGGTATGTATGCTGCGGTTGCGCTTTCTGTGTGTGTGAGCGTTCTGTCGTCCTTAGAATGGCTCCGCAGGGTTCGTATTGCTTGCTTGTGTGTGAGTGAGTGGGTGTGGGTGGGTGGGTGTGTGTGTGTGAGTGTGTGTGAGTGTGTGAGTGTGGGAGTGTGTGAGTGTGGGAGTGTGTGAGTGTGTGAGTGTGTGAGTGTGTGTGAGTGTGTGAGTGTGCGTGAGTGTATGAATCTCGATTGATGCGCGTCGATTGGTCATGCATTGATGGAGTTATGGATCATTTATTGATTGATCGCAGTGAGATCGGACGTGATGTGTTCAATGAGAAGCCAACGCGCGAGGAGCAGATGGCGGCAGTCGAGGCAAGCGGCACTGCGACGCTTGCTGAGAACGCTACAATCCACACGAGCATGGGCGACATTGTCATGCAGCTCTTCCCCAATGAGTGCGTGTATATTCGTGCATTATTTTCTGGCATGTTAAGTGTGATTTCGTAGCGCTCGAGTAGAGAGCGATCTGTTGTTTTTGTTGAATTTGTGCGAGTTGGCATTCCACTACGCGACCTGTCCCAGCTTGTTGCATCCTCCATGCGCTCAAGTTGCCTTGTGTGCGTGCATCCTATCCGGGCTCTGCAGGTGTCCCAAGACGGTGGAGAACTTCGCCACGCATGCACGCAGCGGCTACTTCAACGGACACATTTTCCACCGCGTGATCAAGGGATTCATGGTGCAGACTGGCGATCCGACAGGTGCGTGGCCGCATATTTACGAGGAGGTCACTGCACTCTCGCTCCTCACTCCTCTCTGAGACCCACACATTGTTGCTGCATGCATCTTTCACCTTTTGGCTGCGTCGTCCGGCATTCACCCAGCGCTATTTTCCCCAGCGACGGATTTCTGGAAGCATCATAACTATATTACCAACTTAGGCCTGCACCTATCTATCAAACAAAATGCAAGGTCCGATTTTTTCGTGTTGTTTATCGTGCACCCATTATCGCACGATCAGCCCAACTCACACGCTAGTGCCATCCCAATTATTTTTTGTGTTGTTGAATCGCCGGCTTTCTGACAGGCACTGGAACTGGCGGCGCCTCCATTTGGGGACACGAATTTGAGGACGAGTTTCACCGCAATCTGCGCCACGACCGCCCATACACAGTCAGTATGGCGAACGCGGGGCCCAACACCAACGGTTCGCAGTTCTTCATTACGGTCGTGCCGACGGTAA
Organism: Pigoraptor chileana; assembly: GCA_943704495.1. NCBI lineage: Eukaryota > Filasterea > Ministeriida > Capsasporidae > Pigoraptor > Pigoraptor chileana. Next base: position 12,180 of record CALSCR010004109.1, read on the forward strand.
GAGACACAGCCGCACAGCACATTGTGTCGTTGTTGTGGGGATTACCGTGTGTGTTTGTGTGTGTGTGTGTCTATGCGTTATGTTTGTGGCGCGTTTTCACTGTTCTGCGTTGTGTAGCGACTTTAACGAATGCCCGCCTCAACACTTTTATTGTTGTCGCACATACATACACACACGCACATACACACAGCCGTGGCTCGACAACAAGCACACGATATTCGGTCGCCTCACCAAGGGAATGGAGGTTGTGCAGAAAATGAGCACCGTCAAGGCAGACAAGACAGACAAGCCGTTTGAAGACATACGCATCCTCAACATCACCGTCAGATAGCCAGTGACACACGGCGCTCAACCAGCGCACAACACACTTTCGCACTCCTCACTACACCATGCGTGATTGAGCGGTGTGGTGGGCAGTCTCTCTTTGTGCACGCAGATAAAGAAGTGTCCATCTGCGCAACACTGGCGCAATTGGCTGTTACGCCACCGGCTTGTCCCACCATTTTCTATTTTATTCCGGAAGGGTCAATGGATGTTGAAACAAAACCCACAAACTTCACACATAACAATCCCTCTTCACAATGCCCCACGCTTAGCCCCGTACGTCTGCATGAAGTAACACGCCAATTGTGAACGACAGACGGTCTGTTCTCATGTAGACAGGCCCTTTGCACGCAAAAACGGCTCCTGCGTCGGATCCCTTCCGAGAAAGTTGCGGAGCATGACACTGGCGTCAAGAGAGCCGCCGGGCTCGAGGATGGAGCGGCGGTAGGCGAGTCCCGGTGCGGGGTTCAGGATGCCCTCCTTCTTGAAGCGGGTTTCAAACATGTCCGCCGAGAACACCTCGGACCACTGCGGGGTTGGATGGGGGGAGGGGCAGTTGGAAGCACGTTATTGGAATCCTCAAGACAGCCTTGGCATTTAATATGATCATCAAGAAAAAAGGACTGCAGGGACGATGAGCAGTGCAATGTGCTTTGTGAGCGAGTGGATGTGTGTGTGTGTGTGGACATTGGGGGCGCGGGACACGCACCAGGTACCCGTAATACTGGCTGTCATAGCCGCCCGTAAGGTGTCCAAAAGTGGCCGGAAACGCCGTCCCTGAGGAGGCAAGAGAAACGAAGCCATGTCCACACCCAAGTCAGCACAGCATTGTTCCCGCATACATAAGTGGTACAATTGAAAATACACACAGACAGAAAAGCGCAATTCCTACACACCTGCATTAATCTCAACACCCATGATGCTCTTAGACAGCTCGCCATAGAGTCCAACAGTGTCGGCACTCGCGCGCGTGTGGATCGCCTGATCGTATTTGGCGAGAAGAACCTGTATGTGTAGATTGGATGGAAATCCCACCAACAAAGACATGTGAGAGTGCAATAGGCCAGCCCTACAATGCAACACGCCAGCCCTACAAAACAAAACAGTAAAAAAGCAACAACACACACACCAGATCATGCTCAGACTGCCAGCACTATGTCAGCACTATGTCTTTCATCTCAGTATTTTCACACGACACTGCACCTGACGCTTGTAGAATATGCCGCAGTTGGCGTTCTTGCTACGTATAAGCTTGTCGACAATATCTGCGGGGAGCGACTCGCCTGTCACGTGGTGCTTGCTCATCAGGGCGAGAGACTCTGCCTCCCATGCCCAATTTTCAAGCATTTGCGACGGCGCTTCCACAAAGTCACGCTCGACGCGTGTGCCGGCGAACATAGGGACCTTTGCCTTGGAGCAAATCTGGTGCATCACGTGACCAAACTCATGGAAGTACGTCTCGACCTCATCATGCGCCACTGAAAAGTGACATGAGAGAAAGAGTGAGAGAATGTGTGTGAGAAAGATGAGGGGAAAAGAGGCGGACGCAGTGGGATTTCGTCAGGACACACACACACACACACTTAGACACAGCACGCAAACAGCAAAACCACGGTATTACTAACATCCAGGACTGCGAATAAAAAAGCATAAATAGCAACGCGTGCGCCAGACCCTTCAAACACTAAACTGTTCCTTCATCAGAACCAGCCAGATTCACGTTAGAGAGCTAAACAAGAGAATAAAAGCGGATGGGACGATCAAAAACGCCTCAAGCACTATCCGGATCAGGTCAAGGCAATCAATGGAGAAAAGAGATCAGGGGTTGATGACGGAGATTGAACAATACCCACGCAGTGCGGGCTGGTCATCCTGTCCCCTGGTGAAATTGCAGACCATCGCGGCGACGGGGATCTGGCGATTGCCATTGCCGTCCAGACAGCCCGGTTGCAGTCCAAACACGGCAGCGTGGCCGTACTTGCCTGCAAAAACCCATCCCCCCCAAACATATTGTGTCATTACCTTGTATAAAAATTACAACAACATAAATACCACGCCATGAAATAAAGAGTAGTACTGCCATTATTGTGCGCACCTTCGCGGGGATGGAGATCGAGATAGAACTGCCCGACAAGTTCGTTCGACTCGGAATCAAAGACAGAATACAGAGTCGCCTCAAGATGCCACGCCGGACCGATCGCCTCCTTCTCAAAGCTGGGAAACAAACAAACACACAAACACACAAAACATTCAACGAAGCGAGAACTGTAAGCGCAAACGTGCTTTAATTTCATAATAATGGGAAATGTGATGATATGATGCTGACGCCACATTGCTTCCAATACCATTTGCACGGAAATATTGAGTGAAGGTAAAGCGCACAAGCAAGAGCAGCTAAAAACACACACCGCAGTCCCAATATGCGCTGGTAGATTGCGAACATTCCGTCCGTCACAACAGCAAGGGGGAAGTATGGCTTAAGGGCCTCGTGGTCAATGCTGTGCATCCGCTCCTGCAAGCGCGTGCGGATGTGTGAAACACGTTAGCCCCGTCTGTCGTTGCCTTAAGAAGCCAACCCGCGCAATCAGACAGAATAGAACATAAACAGACGATAAACAGAGCGGACATGACGGACACGCGACACTCCAATCACTGTCAGCTATTATAGTTTTTAAACAAAAAGATATTAAGAGGCATACACCCCCACAGTGGCGCAACAATTTGCCGGGAACACGTACCTCGACCATCGTTGAATAGTAGCGAATGTCGTGGGCGCGGATGCGGCCGTCAAACTCCCAGCCGTTTGCTTCAACTTCCTCCTTCTTGAGGGCGAGGAACGTGTCCATGTCCTTCTTTGCGAGGGCATCCATCTTGGAAGACAGCCCGTCAAGAAAGTCGGCGATTGCCTTTTCGCTGCCGGCCATACGAACCGCACTAATGTACGCCGCGTGATTGGTAAATCCGAGCATTTGCGCCAGTTCGTGGCGGAGGCGCACGCACTCCTCGAGAATTTCCGTGTTTCGCACGGCGCAGCGAGAGTTAAAAGCGCGCTCCATGCGCTCACGTGTTGCGCCCCGCTTTGCCTTCTTCATGACGGGAAAGTAGTGCGGGTACTTCAGGGTAAGCAAGATCTTGCCGGCATCATCTTTTGACAGGGACCTGATAAAATCGGCGGGAAGACCCTCGAGATCCGCCTCGTCAAAAGGCACGGTCGTGTTGTCCTCGCTAAGGTTGCGGTTAAATTCGATGCAAATGTTGCTCAGGCGCTCCTTCATCGCCTATACACAAAAAGGCGCAGGGACACAAATAAGGATTACTCAGTCGAGAGCAAGAGCAAGGCAAAACGAGCGGACGAGGAGAGAGGGCGAAGGGTCTACACTAAGCGACACCAAGACACCACCGGCGCAAGGCCACATACGAGAGACGCCAACAAGTAATGCCAACCGAAACATTCCCACATTGCACCACACATATTCACACACGCACACACCTTGATCTTATCGCGCTGTTCCGCAGGCAAGTGGAGACCGTTGCGCTTGAAGTCACGGATGACCCTGTCCACAAACCGACGGGACTCGGCGTCGAGAGCAGCGTACTCGTCCTCCTTGGCACGAAAGGCGGCAACGGAAGCAAACACATCCTCGCGCATGCTCTGCTGAACTTCAGTCTGGGACAGCTGGCGGTCGGCCTCGCAGCTCGCATCACGCACCTACAGACATTCGTAATGTGTTGAGTGTGCATGTTTACATAAGTGTTGAGTGCAAACGCATTGACATGCCCTGCCACTCACTGTGGCGTGTACATGTGGTTGCACATCAATAGGGCGCAATGGACGCACCTCTTTTTGCGCCGACACGTGCTGAGGAAAGTCGCAGAGCGCCCTCAATGTGCCATAGCTCGATGAAAAGTGCAGCAGGCGCTTGACGACGTTGTCCGCATTAACCTCCTCAGGCTGCGTAGTTTCACAAAGAGTGAGCGAGCAAGAATTGCCATGGACGTATGGCCCTCGTTGAATCGTGTTCAACAGAAGGACGACGGCGTTTTCACGAAACATGGAGATGGTTCATTGAATTACACACCTTTAGTGCAGCGATGCCATCATACGTGTCCTTGTACGACGTTGCCAGCTGGTTTGCGAGCGAGAGGATGCTGGCAGGAGTTAAATCCCAACGCAGCTTGTTCACATTGAGATCGAGCATTCTCTGAACGGAAGCGCCGACAGATGATGTGGAGGGAGGAGCGACAGGTAGCTTTGCTGAAGATGAAGCGAACCGAAATATGCCAATGACAGCGGTGCGAGATGAAACGCTGGAACCGACGGCCGCAAAAAGTCGCCAAGTGGATGAAGACGCGTTCGGAATGGGGGGGATTGCGCGGGTGAGCAACTGCGCTCTCGCCGCCGCACAGATCCGCAGCGCCACTTTTACACAGACGGGGAAAAACAAAAGCGCAAAGTGGATCTCCTTGTGGCAAGCGTAAGAGGACTTCGAGTATGTGAGGTGCTCTTCTTCTAGGGAACCGAAATGGTTCGCCCCGATCCACCTCCACCCTTCGCTGACGTCGGCGGTCAGCTGTTGCAGTAGTAGTCGTCACAGGCTTCTCACTGTTACAGTTCGGGGATTTCTCGCCCGTTAAATTAAATTGGAATCTACTTGAAAAATACCTAAAAACGACCATCGAAGCCAATATTATTGTACCCAAACGCAAAGCTACTAATACCGGACGTTTTGAGGCGTGACGGTCTTTATTATGAAATGTATCATCGGAAATAAGTAATGTCTTTCGTACATGCTCACGCCCTCTGCGGAACAAAGCTTTATCTGCCAAGATGACATCATAACTACTTGTTTCAGAAGAGTTTTTTTGTGTAAATATCTCCGTCGGCGACCACATTGAAAAATGAGGGCCGCTTTTGCGCTCGTTCTCGTGGCTCTTGCGTGCGTCGGCACTGCAAATGCGTTTCAGATTGTTGTCGACGCCCACGCTGAAGAGTGCTTTTTTGATGTGATTAAAAAGGGAACCAAGATGGCGCTTGCTTTCCAGGTGTCCGATGGCGGGTTCCTCGACATTGACGTAAAGGTTGGTGCTTGCAACACACTCCATCAACCTGCCATCAGAATTAATTGCGTTTGTTGGGAATGCGAAGTTATGTGGGTTGTCAAATGCACTTGCACGGCGAATGCGAGTGAGTTATCAATACGAAGAGTACCCGACTTTCAACAGTAGTCTTCAACGACAAATTTGATCAACTGTGTGCATGCAGATTTTGGGCCCCGACCACAAGCCCATTTTCAATGCTGAGAGGGAGAGCGAGGGACGCTATACATTTGCCGCGCACATGGATGGGCGATACACTTACTGCTTTGGCAACAAGATGTCCACAATGACACCAAAGACGGTGGCGTTTTCAATGGACATCCATGAGCCAGCCCCTGCGCCTGGTGAGGCACTCGTTGAGTTGGTGATGCTTTTTGTGCCAGATTACCCGCGGCCATACTTGCAGAAATATACGGGCACTTGATCAGTATATCGTGTGCGTCTCAATTGCCTTTTTTTCGTATTATCCAGCGATCTCTTCAACTTTTCGGGTGGTCTGACGTTGTAATTATGTGTGTGTGTGTGTGTGTGTGTGTGTGTGTGTGTGTATGTGTGCTGAATCTGCTGAATCTGCAGGCGATGGACAGAATCTCACACCCCCGGACGTCCTTACGCACATGGTTGCCGAGTTGACCGACCAGCTTGAGAATGTCAAGAAGGAGCAGGAGTACATGGAGCTGCGCGAAGAGACACATAGGATAGGTGCGTATTGTCGCTGTTGCAATGCAGATCTGCTACTGTAGACCTGCCACTACTTGGAGCATGTTTATTTCTCTTAAATAATCATGTCAGGGATGGAAGTTGAAGTAGTCCCGTGCGTCTCCCAAAGAACGACACTCCTCATTTGTGGCTGTGGGTGCTTTTCGACGGCCGTATACTCCACATCGACACACACACACACACACACACACACACCCCCCCACCCTTCAATATACCCAATATTCTTGATCTCACGTCGCCCATGCATTCCTTCACCGCAGTCAACGAGCACACGAACTCCCGCGTCGTTTGGTGGTCGTTCTTCGAGGCACTCGTTCTCGTTGCCATGACATTTGGCCAGGTCTATTACCTCAAGCGCTTCTTTGAGGTTAAGCTGATTGTGTAATTGAATTTATGGTTTGATGCTTGTTGCATGTTTGTTGTTTTTGCTTATGTTGCAGAAACGGATCGTGTCGCGCGCGTGTGCTGTGTATTTGCCTCACTGCTATCGTCCGTGTTAATGCGTGCCGACGTTTGCGTTTTTTGTTGCGCGTGTGTGAAGTAACAGTGCGCAAAATGGCATGCCGCCGCAATATTCCCGCTCTGTCGAAGAATCGAGAATGGGACAAAAATGGACGATCACGCTCTCTCTCTCTTGTCTCGCTTTGAGTCCGTAACACACAGACACTGCCTTGAATCCTACATGTCTGCCTTTGGTTGTTTCTTGTGAGAGTGCCTGTCCAGAGTATTATTATTCACGATTCTCGCAACTGTCAATAGCTGTAAAGATCCGCTGCAAAGGTGCTAAGCTAGTACTCTTGCTTGATGGCACTCGCAATTCACAGCGCTGAGTGGTTCAGGGTGGCAACTCGGCGCAACAGCCAGGTGCCGTGCACGTGACTCAGATTGACGAATACTCCCGAGTCGGCGGCTGCCGCTGACTACGGCTAATGCCGAATTCCAGCGCCTAAAACAGAATCGATATACTTTTAATTACATAGAAGCTGAAAGTGATTGAGACGCCAGCTCTTTTGTTCTTTCAACGCATTGTATGATAGCACACGATTCAGTTCCAACTCCAAGTACCGTGATTCGAGGGTTTGTTAGTGGGAATTTCTGCTGCAAATATCAGTCTGCTCGGTTGCGATAGTCTCATTATAGCCGTCTTGCCGGATGTGCGGTTGCGGTTGTTGAGCCACTACACATGATCCACGCGACTTCATGACGACAAAAACACCGAAGAGTTTGGTCACATAGACGCCCAGAATGGGAAGCGGGCCGTCGAAAGAGTCGCCGGAGTGGATCAACTCCCAGGCAGCGGCAACCAATCGTAAGTGGATGAATGCTTTTAAAGTGCAAGTGGAATGTGCAGCGAGGCGTCAGAGTGCACTTTGGAAATTGTTTATATGAGCCCCTTCGTTCACTTTGTGTTTGAGTTTACGTGTGTTGAACCGTTTCCCTGCATATTCGCTTCTCGTTTGTGCGCATTTGTAACTATTGGATCATAGTAACATATCTTGAAGTAGAGCGGCTCGCCGTGCGCTTCCGACAATTGGACTCGAATTCCAAGGGGTTCATTGATGCATCTGTGCTACAAGCACCCGAATTCGATGAAAGTCCGTTTGCTGAAGATGTAAGAAAAGAAATTGAAAAGCAGGCATGCGTCTTCATCCTCCTTGTTCTTCCACGATCGTCCACTGTGTGTTGAAATTGTCAGCGCTTGTGCCTCAATTTGACACATGCTTCAATTGCTGAACTAATGCATTGTGCTGTGTATGTGTGCATGCGGCTCTGTGCGTCTATGTCGTGCGTTTGTGTGCAGATATTAGATTTTCGAAAAAAAGAGAAAATCGACTTTCAAGCATTCTTGCGGCTGTTTGCGTGGTGGAAGCATGTCGACAACGGCAGCAAGCTGAGGCGTGAGTGTCGTCATAAAGTCAGGAGAGAATTTGCACGCACGCACGTGTGTGCATGCGTGCAAGCGTGCGTGTGTATGTGCGTGTGTAT
>CALSCR010004109.1:20345-33224 GCA_943704495.1 Pigoraptor chileana
TCCAGAGTGTTCATTCGTGTTTTGCACACTAATGAACCGCGGGCAAACTGACCGCCGCTGGTGCAGGGATCTACGACATTCTTGTGGTGGACTCCCACACAAAGGGCAAGCTGAAGGAAGGCGACATTGTGGATATCCTCGAGGCTGTGCGTCCAGACGACGATGAGGTGCGGCCGTGCATTTTCATATGCTCGCGTTTGATACAACACTATGTGCATGTACCGATACAATCTTATGCAATTATCCCATGCACACCCACTCAACACACGACAAAACATGTGTGGTTTTTTCTTGTGCCATGCTGACCCCGTCGCTCCCACTCCAATACAACCAACCAACAAATTCACAAAACTACAACAACACGTTACGCAGGCGGAAACCCTGGCCAATGCGCGTGCAATAGTCGCCGCAGTGGACGAAAAAAAGCAGGGATACATTGACGCCGACCAATTTGTGCGGTTTGCGTCGACCAAGCTATCCCAAGAGACGCTGACGTCTCTGCTTGCGTTTGCGATCATTCCCGGGGACTTGCGACCGGCATCCTCGCTGCGCGACGAAGAGAGCGAGACGGACGAGAGTGACGATGATGAGGAGGAGGACGACGACTCGGAGGCGGATGCCCCGCAGCGTCAAGAAATTGTACAGCAGCTGTTGAAGATATCGCTCGACACGGTGGGCATGGCAAAGTACGACGAGGCGTTTGTTGCCGCAAAGCAGGCGTTGATTGCGCCGACTGAAGCGTGGGACGAGTTTCTCGCAGCATCCGACGCTTTTGTTACTGTACTTGGCCTTCGCGACGGGCAAAGTGGGGCAAGCTCCTCGCCCGCGCAGCTCGTCACGCTTGCTCGCAAGAAGGGGTTGCTTCCCATGCGCGCATCGCTGCAGGCGGAGAGCTCTTGGATTGTCGAGGAGGAGCACGGGGGACATGCAGGGACCACAGTGGCGCATACGTCGGGGGTGCTTGCGTGGGAGTTGAAACGGAAAGATCAGCTGAAGCCCGCACTCGTCAATACGATTGTGGCGTCAAAGCAGTGCGTGAACAGGCTCGCGGGTTCGCTTGCGACAGTCATTGTCAAGTCGAACGCAGCTGTTGCGCGACTCGGAGAGATTGACGAAAAGACGGCGTCCTTTACTGCAGACGTGTCCCGAATAGCAAGTTCCATTGGAATTGAGGCGCCGAAAGTGGAAAAGACAATCGAGTCAAATCGCACCGCTGTTGTGTGGGCGGCGTCCACCGTCAAGCAGCTGTGCGGAGAGGCACATGAAATGCTCGCCGCACTTGGGAAAGAACTCGCAAACGCGTAATAATGCACATTCGAATGGGTGCGCTGCTCTGCTTGCCGTCGGTTTGGTGGCTGTTTGTTTAAGATTGGGGGTTGCGTTTGTGTTGTTTGTTGCTCTTCACATAGAAATTGTGGGTTGTTTGTGTGTGTGCGTGTATGTGTGTGCGTTTGTCTCTCGAATTTGCGTCGCGCGTGCGCGTTCCTTTCTGTCTCCAATATTGTTAATATGAAAGAACAAACCCATCTCTTTTTCGTTGCTGTGCTTAAAAGTTCAATGTTCTTTTGTGTGACTTACGCACACACAGCTTTTCGATTATGAAGGCCGGGTTTTCATGTCAAACTCAACGGACATATGCACCAGCTTCACAGATCAAAGTTCATACTCAGCTTGTATTACTCCTCGGCAAACCCCTCGGAAATGTCACGCACACCGCGACCTTCCCCCATGACGCGCGCAAAGAGAGAGAGAGAGAGAGAGAGAGAGAGCGCGAGGGAAAGAGAGAGAGAGAAAGGAGACCGCGAGCAAGAGAGCAATAAAGACACCACTAGGCAATTTACCCATAACAAAAATAACAACACACACACCGCGGGAGAGACATATGAAACATAAACACACACAATCACGGAAACGCAGGAACAGACTCAGAGGCCACAAGGCAGCACGCAACCCGCGACAAACACAGCAAACCATAGATTCAAGAATGATAGGGCAGGGCCCATCAGGAAATGACGCGCACGCACGCTCTTACACGCACACACGCACACACACATCCAAACTCTTTTCGTAAAAGCTCCTCCTTCCCTCTGTGATAAATCCAACACGTTTCTATTTTTCCATCCATCAACAATAGTCCCACATTGCACATTTATCGGCGCGAGTTGAGCTTGTGCCCGCGTTGCGTAAGTCCTTCAAATCGCTTAAACGTGTAGTTAAGGAAGGCGAGGTCCTTCATGGGGGCGGTAGTGTTCTCGTACTCGGCAGAGGCGACACCTGTGTTAATTGCATTTCAAGGCAGTCGAATGGGGGCAATACACACAGTGTCATGACAATATATAATGCGATTGTAGTGTGTGCGACCATAAATAAGGATGCAACACAGCGAATTCAAACTATTTTCACACGATATTACCAATGCCCACACACACACACACACACACACACGCGGGCATCCCGTCCATGCCCACGCACCTGGTTCTTCTTCCTGCTCTGTAAATTCGTCAAAATTGGACGTGTCGTCGATTGAGCGCACGCCGGGGTCGATCGGGGGTGTCTGCTCCCGGATGTGTTCCCAGTCGACACCCTTGAAAAACGGATGTGCGCGCACGTCCTCGAGGTCATCTTGGGCAATGCGGTGGTCTGCCTCGCATATGAGCCTGTGGGCGATGGGCGATGGGCGACGGATGAGTGAGAGTAATCGTAAAAAAAACAATAAAAAAACACAACCGCAAACAATGCACACCAACACATGAACACGAACGATATCATAATGTGACATACCTCTGGATGAGGTCCTGCGCCTCGTGGCTGATCGGGATCTCCGGCGGAAAGATGAGCCAGCGCTTCCAGTCCATAATCTTTCGGTATGTGTCTTGCGGCACATCGGAGCAAAACGGCGGGTATCCAATGAGCATTTCGTACATGATGCACCCCAGCGACCACAGATCGCAGCTCTTTGTGTACCCTGTCTGCTTAAACACCTCCGGGGCAATGTAATCGGGCGTGCCCACTGTCGAGTATGCCTGGGAGATGTTGCATGCATTTGTTGTGCGTGGTTGTTGTTGTTGTTGTTGTGTGCGGCACCGCAATGTCAGAAGGACGACGTGTGAAATAATACGCTGCGAAGGCAAACACACACACACACACATGCGCACGACCACAATAACGGCAACCACGCTGCGACATAATCTGGATCACAACGACGATATCAACGCATCCCCTTCGCTCGACACGTACACATACACGCCCCACACGCCACACACCACAATGCAAGAAACGGAAATAAAAAATGACCATGCACCATATATACACACACACACACAACACGCACGCACCAACGCCCTCCGATTCTTCTTCCAGGTGAGCGCCTTGCTGCGCGTGTCCTTCCCACTCATATCAATCTTCTTCTCCGTCTTGATCGCACTCGGCTTCGGCCGCCCTTCCGTGTTCATGAGGTCGTGGTAGTACTCTGTCTGGTGCGACTTCTTTAGGCCGGTACACAGCCCAAAATCACTCAGCTTAATGTGTCCCTTCGCGTCGAGAAGTAGGTTGTCGGGCTTGATGTCGCTGCATGCGCAATGATTTTCAGATGAGTGGGAATAGTAGGGAGTTGTTGTCGTTTTTGTAGCGTTGTTTTGTGATTTGGAGGAATTAAGATTGATTGTTAAGCCACAAGACCGTCGCAATGCACATACGACCACTGCGGAGAGAATGGCAAGGATCGTCGCCCGCCCGCACACAGACACAGACACCCAGAGACACAGATATACTCATATATAACCCAGACATGCAGACATATACACAGACAAAAACACACACATACCGGTGAATGAAGCCCAATCGATGGATCGAGTGGAGGGCAAGAAAGCTCTCCGCCATATAAAAGCGCGTTGTGTCCTACAGTATATACAAAACACGACAGCAATACCATATATTTCATGTTCACACATTAGAATCCGCGTTGCATTTTTGTTGTTGTTGTTGTTGTTGTTGTTGCGCATTGCAAGCATGGAGACATACACATACACAAACACATTGCAAAATCACACGTCAACTGTCACAAATTACTGCACACAATCTTAAAACAATAGCAGTAAAGATTGGTCCATTCCGCACCCACATAGTCCCCGCGACAAACAACCCATAAAACACAAAGGGCGGACGCAATTCATCTAAGTCGCTAACCGACTTAGATGGAATGAGCATGGTCATCATGTCGCCACCGGAGAGAAACTCCATCACAAGATAGAGGCTTGTTGCATCCTGGAACGAAAAGTACAGCTGCACGACCCAGGGGTTGTTGGCCTCGGCGAGAATGTCACGCTCAGCACGCACGTGTGCAACCTGCGGCGGACGACGGAAGGGAGATAATGGTCAATGCCTCTGAACAAAAACTAACGCCGATTTTTGTGTATAATTCTTTAGTGTGTGCAGACGACAGTGAACGAGGACATCACAGGACCAACCTGGTCACGCTCGAGCATGTCTGCTTTTCGGAGCATTTTCATAGCATAAATGTGCCCCGTGTCACTCTTTTGCACAAGCCGAACCTGCATGGACACAACAGACAGAACATATACATCTGCCGCTGTAAGCACGCGACCAACAACGCCTCGAAACCACTCTGATCCTGTCGGCGCAACCATGACATCTCAATGCGCACCTCCCAACCCCCGTCCAAGCAACCAAGCCAAGTTCGTCAGCCGGAAGCATTGTCGGGGCATACACATATTCCACGAATAGACAGACACACACACGCACGAATGCACAGCCGCAAAGAACGACATACCTCGCCGAATGCACCTCGCCCAATGATTTTGAGTGTTTCAAAGTCGTCTTTGCTAAGACGGCAGCGCTTTAAGCGCAGAAACTCGGTCTCTTGATGCGCGAGTACTTTCCGTCGATCCGTCTTTATGTCATCGCTGACTCCCTCCTTCGTCATCTGTGTCTCCAACGCCTCCCGACTGCAAAACAGCATTCAACGAAGAAACAGAACAATAATTGTCTCAATGAGCACAACAATAGCGGCACCACGTGCAATATAGTGCAAAAAGTCGATCGCCTGCCAATGAAAGCGCATGAATGTGTAACCCCAACCGTGTAAAAGTGACCCCCCCGAACACAAACAACACAAGCGCGTAAAGTCGCAGCCTCACCGCTCCTGGCGCTCCTTGTGTTGCGCGAGGAGAATCTCGTAAAATTGCTCCAGTGTGACCTTTGCGGCGGTCGCCTTTTCGACGCACCGCCGGGAATAGTGGACCTCGGGTTCCGCCATTTTCGCGTTTGCCCAGGACGATATGCAGCCCACTAGTTCAGGAGCCCAAGGTCCGCCACACTCTCTTTCACTCCCAGAATGATGCCAATTGTAAATCAGCAGATTCACCAATTGATGAGCCCCGTCACAGGACGGAGGTAAGTGCCGTAGCCTGTCTCTGAAAAGGATGTTTACGAGCAAAGAAACCCTTCACATACATCCACACGAAGTCACTGCTCTGATTAAGATTGCCGTCCGTCTGCGTTGCCAAATAAGATGCAGTCGACGACCCGCGACGGAAACAGTGAAAGGCAGTGCACGCGACGTCTGGAACGGGATGGAAGGTGGCCGAGGACACCAAATCAATCTGTCACATATACACAGGCTAACCAAGGAAAGGATCCTGTAGAGAGATTGATCAATGCACATAACGCAAGATAAGTGGCACAAACCACACAGCCTCTCACGCCGACACAGTGACCAACTGCAATTGAGACACGCACACACACACACATAACACACACACACACACACACATGACTAAAACAACACATAAGACCGGCCCCGCAATTTTAGACTGGAACAGACACGGGAAAACCAATCGAATACCGAACTCCAAAACTCACAATAAAATGGAGATTGTGGGGGTGGACTGGGTGCCCCGGGGCGTTTAGATTGAAAAACGGGCGAAAAAGGGCGCTTTTTAGCCCTAAACATGCTCAAATCAGGTGGCCTCGAGTGTCAGTTTCGGGGGGTAAACAACGAGTGACGTCACGGGGTAAATGACGGCACTGGCGAGCGCTCTACCCCGGATGAGCAATGGGCGCCAATGTTTGAATTGTTTCAGAGCCGACTGAAACAGTCTCTCTCTGCTTTCTCTCTCTGTCTTTCTCTCTGTCTCTGTCTCTATGTGTCTCTGTCTCTGTGTGTCTCCATCCATCCATCCATCCATCCATCCATCCACACATCCATCCACACATCCACCCATCGATCCAGCCCTTTTAGATAACCGAGAGCCATTGATCCATTCGGTTTCGTAACGTGCGATACACCGTCTGCCTTTACGTGGGTATTTTTGTGTGTCACACTTTTCGCATGCAGAGTTAACCCTTTCCGTTTCTCCATCTTTGTAGTAGCGCAGACTTCAATTCGACCAGCAGCTCCCTGATATCGTTGATTTGGACTTTGTTCGCCTCGTTACGCAGGTTTCACATCCATTTACCGAAGCAAAAATGTCTGACAACGAAGGAGATGATCAAGTGAGCATTTTGTATTGTTTGAAACGGTTGCGCTTGAGGCGATTACTTTAGTCATAAGAGAAGGGTGGCTGCGAGTGGATGCTGATAGACATCTACTGTATGCATCGCTCGTTTGTGATTCAGGGAGAGGTCGCCGCCAGCCCCGAAGTTCACTTTGAGCCCCTCGTGAAGCTCGCGCCAGTGGAGGTCAAGACATTCGAGGAGGATGAGGAGACCGTGTTCCAAATGTGAGTTTCTTAATTCAGTGCGCATCCAGGCGAGGGTTAAATTGACTTGTGAAGTCCAAGAGTAGACATTGAAACCGGGCATTGATGGCGTTTTGGGCTTGCTGTAACTGCGTTTGTAGGAGGGGAAAGCTCTATCGCTTTGATGACGGTCAGTGGAAGGAGAGGGGTTCGGGCGACTTGAAGCTCCAACGCCACAAGGAGCGTAACAACATCCGCTTCCTCATGCGACGGGACAAGACCTTCAAGATCTGCGCCAACCACCTACGTGAGTTTCATTGTTTTGAAGCGATTCATTACTGCTCCAATTTTGGCCGGATTGTCCCTAGTTACGTCTGCCCCCAGTGATGCCCATTACGCATTCTGACCCGAACACCCCAAACCCTCACACAAATGCTGCAGTCGCCGCTGAGATGAAGCTTGCTCCTGCCATGGGCAGCGACCGTGCGTTTGTGTGGGTCGCCACCGCTGACTTCTCCGAGGGCGAGGCACGCACTGAGACGCTTGCGTTGCGCCTCCCGAATGCAGCAAGTGCGTATCTGCGTTAGTGCCGTGATTGTGCGACCTGCACCTGTTTTTTGTCGCATCGCTGCTGTGGACATGCCCCTGCAGTCTGACGGCTGGCTAATTCGATACTTGTCATTTACTTGTGTGAAATGTGCTTCATGGTTGTGCAGACGCCAAGATCTTCAAGGAATATTTTGAGAAGGCGGTTGCGTACAATGTTGACGTGAAGGCAGGCAAGACACCCGAGGCCATCACCCCGTTCATCGAGGAGCCCAAGGTCAGTCAGTGTGCAGTTTCGAGTGCCAGTCCCGTTGACGAAATCTCTGCCTTTTCATAACTGATGTTTGTTCGGGAGGTCATTTGGGGCTCGCAATGCAAATGCAGCCGCACGACGTTTTGTTTCATCACTGTCCTCTGTGTTTGAAGAATATTGGTGATTGATGCTATTCTTTATCTTGCCACCATACCTCTTGATACTTCAGAAGGAGGAGGAGAAGAAGGAAGAGAAGAAGGAGGAGAAGGAGGAGAGCAAGGAGGAGAGCAAGGAGGAGAGCAAGGAGGAGAGCAAGGAGACGGCGGATCTCGCAAAGGAGGTCGAGAAGCTCTCCGTCTCCAGCGATGCCAAGGCATAAAGCGCACGCTTTCGTCTCGCCGCGCCCGTCGTCGCATTATCTCGCATTCGCTCGCCTTTGCCGTCGCGTCGTCGCTTCCATTTTTCACTCGTACTTTCCACCCACATTCACTCTTTTCTCGCGTCACCGCACACGCCCACACACACTATTCATAATTCCAGGAGCACCTGTCTTTCTGTATGACGAATGGAGCCGGGTCTCTTGATGTCTTATGTTGTCGCCCCTTATGCCCTCTTGCCGCTTCGCTTTTCTCTTTCTCTTTTTCTTTGTTTGTACAAATATTGCCGCATTCCGGTCTAAACCAAATTCACATCTGCGAACTGTGTGCCTCGAGTACGAAAGCCTACTCTTTATCGCTTCGCTCTCACACTCGAGTCCATGGCAAGGTGTGCTGCTGCAACTTCTATGCAACACACTAGAGTCGAATCGCGCCTTCCTTGTCACTACATTCCGCTATGATGGAACTGAGTTTTTTCAAAAGATTAAGTTTAGTCGCATTATTATTCGGACGCCATAGTCCTGTGCACTGTCCAGCAGTCACAGCGGAATGGCCCATATAGAGATATGACGCACAGCGCCACAGCAGATTAAGCAATAAACAACCACACACACACACACACACACACACACACTCATTGAGATAACTAAGTAAACGAGCGCATCTTGTTATATAGATAGAGACATGCGCACAGTTGAAGTGTTGCGGTCCAGGATGTACACAAACCATTCCAAACGATAGAGAAACCAAGTACACAAGAAAACACCATTGAAGGGACAGAAGCTCACACAATCACACAACAACTATCGTCCTTTCCGTCCCGATTGTTCTTCGACCCGACCGATATAGTGTCGGATCTCTGTGGTTGCAGCAGATCGAGGGAGGTGGCGATCTGCTTAGCAAGCGACTGAAATGCGACGTCGACGTTGGTCGCCCCCTTTGCGCTGGTTTCCACATAAAGCATGCCGTGGTCGTGTGCAAACTCCTTGGCCACAGTGTACTCGACTGTTCTCTCCCCACGATCGCTCTTGTTGCCAACAAGCATTTTCACGACGTTCGGTTGCGCCCAGTCGCGGATTTCTGATAGCCACTTTGGAACATCATCGAACGTGCGTCGGTTTGTGATGTCGTATACAATAATGACACCGTGTGCATTACGATAGTAGCTTGTCGACATCTGCATACATATCCCCGTGAATAGATCCAAACAATATAGTCTGAGTTATTATCCATTGAGACAAAGTTAACACGAAGTTGGAGACGCGATATCCGAGTATTTGTGTGCATAATGTCCCGATGACCACAAGCTCGATTTCGACAATCAAAAGTGTCAAAATGCGAACCCCACACTCACCGTCTGATACTTTTCTTGACCCGCCGTGTCCCACAACTGGAGCTTTACAATTTTGTTGCCTTCAAGGTGCATTGTTCGCATCTGGGCGGTCAACAGTTCCCAAGCGAAACGGTGAAGAGATGTGTGAGTTACTCTTGGGCCCTTTTCACATTGTGTTGCGCACAAAACAACACTTAAATAAGAAAACAGTCCGTCAAGCGAAAACACACACAGCAGCGGCATATTCGCACCCTCCCACCTTGAAGTCCATCCCAATGGTTACGACGTGATGTTCCATGAATGTGTCACTGACGAAGCGGAGAAGCAGCGAGCTTTTGCCTACTCCGCTGTCCCCCGTGACAAGAACTTTGAAGAGAAAATCATACTTGTCGACATCACCGTCCATCATGATTGATAGAGAGCGTGCGCTGCGGGTGTGAAGGACACACGCACTCTAAGAGTTCGATTTGAAGCGCGCAGAGCGATGAAGAGCGATAAAGAGCGAACAGAGCGACGCGGACAGAAACTGCAAAATCACACGATGATTAATTGATGAATTGATCATGCGATTATCCCTGCGAGTTCATAAGTTACACGCGAGGGCACCGTAGTCGCACGAGACCGCACAAATGAACCACACAGCGTCTGTGGAGGAAACTGATCCTTGAATTAAAGTTGCACCGGGTGACTGCACGTCTTCCGAGTCAAATGCGTCACGTGTGCCCTGCTCAAAATAGTTACCGAGCTCTCGGCTGTAATTCGCATCCGGGGTTGCCGCCTTCACGTGATGCAGGAAATGCTTTCTGGCTGGTGACTCACACTGACACTGCTGAGTGTGGGCATGCACTGCTTCCTTCCAACAGGCGCCATACACGATCCGTCCGTCTTTCCACTAAGCGAGAGTGAGCTCGCGTGTGTGTGTGAGTGTGATGGTGTGAGTGCGGGAGTGTGTGTGTGTGCGCGTATGTGTGACATCTCCTTCTCAAAAAGAGATGCATAACAGCTGTTTACACTTATTCGCAAATTATTTCCATTTAACGGGATCTTTTTGGAGGGCACGGCGAGAAAAATGTTTGCGCGGCAGTTGGTCGCCTGTGGGCGTGCACTTCCCGTGCTGCGGTGCGTTGTGCATTTGTTTGTAGCGCTTGCTTTCTGTGTATTATATCTGCTCCATGTGCCGATGAGCCGTGCATCAAATAGACATGCCCGTCACCCCCACCATGATTCTGGTTTGCTAACTCAGCTTTTGTGTGTGTACACGCATTTACTTTTATGATGGTCGCCGGATATACTGCATGTCGTGTAGAACGCAGCGAGCGTCGTTTTCCGCGCTCGCACAACTCCCCGATACACACGAGGAAGTGCGATCACTCTGTCGTCAGTATGTGGATGCAGAGCTCAAGTCGCTTGCCGCGCAGATTGATCGCGAGCATAAGTTCCCCGCCGGACCCGTGAGGAAGCTTGCTGAACTTGGATTGATGGGCATTGACGTCCCGCAAGAGCTCGGTGGTACTGGTCTTGACTATCTTGCATATGCAATTGCCATGGAGGAAATCAGCCGCGGCTGTGCATCTACTGGTGTCGTGATGAGCGCACACAACGTGAGTATTTTATGTTTCACAGAGTGGGGCTTAGTCGGAGGTGGTTGTGTGTATGTGTGTGAGTGAGTGGGATGACTGTTTTGTTGTGCGGATTCATATGCATCTACTGACATAATCATCCTATGAGCCTGAGTAGCTGTATCATTTTGACATTTCGAATGAGCACTTTGCACCCACATGGACTTACTCCATCCTACGCTGTCATCTTTGCACCCTCTACTATTACACCCACACCCACGCACATGCAGTCCCTCTACTGTACCCCCATGCAAAAATATGGCAACGCCGCACAGCACGAGGAGTTCCTGAGGCCATTCGCCTCTGGATCAAAACTTGGTTGCTTTGCTCTCAGCGAGCCTGGAAACGGGAGCGACGCTGGTGCGGCAAGCACGACTGCGCGCCTCGATGGAGATCACTACATTCTCAACGGGACAAAGGCGTGGATTACAAACGGTGTGTGGGTGGATTTGTGTGTGTGTGTGTGCACGTGACATGTGGGAAAGGGTAGAGACGTCAAGAGTGCCGCGATTATGAGGTGTACGTGCGCGGCGGCCAAAACGGTAACAGACAAACAGACACACGCACAGCTCGTACATTAATATCACTCATGATGCACACGATTGCGTGAAACAGGTTACGAGGCGGACGCAGCGATTGTCTTTGCGACAACCGACAAGTCGTTGAAGCACCGTGGCATCAGCGCCTTCATTGTGCCCAAGCCCACCCCCGGTCTCACCCTCGGGAAGAAGGAGGCAAGTGTCTGGGCATAAATTGAGTTTGAGATTAGTGGTGTTACACTGTGAATTGACACTTTGATTTGCTCAAAGAAAGACAGTGGTGTTTGTTGTCCTTGCCTGACTTTTGGTTGCATCGGTTGAGGTAAATGGTGTGGGATTTGTGGGAATTCTGCGTGAGTTGGGTTCGAGTGATTACTCACTGTCGTCAACGAACGAAACGAATGAGAGATAAAGCGCGCGAATGCGTGCACTAACACGTGATGCAAACTCGAAAAACCAACAATGATATGACAACAACGACAACAACGACAACCAATAGGACAAGCTCGGCATCCGGGGCAGCTCCACGTGCCAGCTGATTTTTGAGGACTGCCGCATCCCGAAGGCGAATCTCCTTGGCCAGCAGGGACAGGGCTTTAAGATCGCCATGGTGCGTGCATGCGCGTGTATGTGTGTGTGTGTATGTACTCGCCTTATTCGTAGTTAATGATGATGGTGTATGCCCTCTGTCTCACTGAGCACTTGCTTCGTCTTTTGGTCCCGTGCAGTCGACCTTGGACGCCGGACGCATTGGCATCGCCGGCCAAGCACTCGGCATTGCACAGGCGTCGCTCGAATGCGCCGTTAAATATGCGACGGAGCGCAAGACCTTCAACAAGGCCCTTACTGAGCAGCAGTTTATCCAGGGAAAGGTGTGTGTGTGCGCATGAGTGTAGGAGTGCGTGTGTGGTGTGTTTGTATGCGTGAGCATGAGTGCAGGAGCGCACACATACCTTCCACATTTGTATGCGTGCACAACGAGTGCTCAATGCGTGCATTATTGCGTGTGTAATCTTTTTGAGGCAGATCCACAGCACACATACGAACGTAATGCGTCCCCTCTCACGGGCCACTAACATGACCTCTCTTGCTGTTTTTGCGCGCAGATCGCCGATATGGCCCTCGCCATTGAGTCTGCGCGTCTTCTCACGTGGCGCGCGGCAATGCTCAAGGATTCCAAGAAGGACTTCACAAAGGAGGCTGCGATGGCCAAGCTCGCGGCGTCGGAGGCAGCCACCATGTGCTCACACCAGGTTCGAACTTAGAGGATGCTGTTTTCTTCTATATTTTTGTGTCTGGTTGCTGTGGTCGCACCACTTTTTTTGTTTTGTTTTGTACCATTTTGTGAAACTACGCGCGTTGCGATTGGCAAGTGTGTACTTTTCGTTTATTTGTGACTGTGTGCCGTGTACTGTGGTGACCGAAAAAAGACCACTCATGTAGACCGGTTCATATGAGTGACAATTGCCCACTATCCCGTCACCTTCCTTCCTTCCCTCCCTCCCTCCCTCCCT
>CALSCR010004114.1:0-19531 GCA_943704495.1 Pigoraptor chileana
ACACACACACACACACACACACACACACACACACACACACACACACACACACACACACACACACACACACACACATGTACTGATGAAGTCAATGTTTGTCACCTGAAATAAAACAGGCTTGATACTTTGACTAGTTTAGTCGGTGATTCGGACGCCTGGTGTGGCAGACCTCGACGCGTCACTAGTTTGCAGGAGACCCAAAAAATGAAAATCATCCAGAAGATTAACGACCGGGCCGAACGCGGCGACAAGTTCTACTCTCTTGAATTCTTTCCGCCGAGGACTGCGAACGGTGCCTATAATTTAGTGAGCCGATTTGACCGCCTTGCGTCATGTGAACCACTGTTTATTGATGTGACGTGGGGTGCCGGCGGTGGCGAGCCTGGCGCCGACCACGAGACCAGCAGTATGTCCATCGCCAGCGTCGCCCTTAACTACTGCGGCCTCGAAACAATGCTCCATCTCACGTGCGTGGGACAGACGCGCGAGGAAATTCTGAGGCATTTGAACCGCGCGAAGGAGGTTGGCATTCGCAACATTCTGGCACTCCGTGGCGGTGAGTGAGTGAGAGAGAAACAGAGAGAGGGAGACAGAGACAGAGACAGAGACAGAGACAGACATAGCTATAAGATTCAAGTCAGTGTCTAAGGCTGTGTGCGCATGGACGCCTCAAGAGAGAGCGAGAGACAGAGAGAGAGTGTGTGTGTGTATTCTTGTGCGTGTATTCTTGTGTGTATATATGTGTTTGTTATATGCGTGCACATGTGTCCGTGTATACTTTTGTATGGAATTTCGTACCACGCAACTTCAAGGTTGACATGTTCTTATGCATTCGGTTGCAGATTGTACTCTGTGATGCCCATTCATTGGCGTTATTAAATGAGTTGGCCCAATTTTTTGTCTAATTAATGACAAATGTTCGTTCTTTGTGCAGATGCTGCACCTGGCAAGGAGTGGCAGGCGGGCGAAGGCGGCTTTATGTATGCAACGGACCTCGTGCGCTTTATCCGCGAGCAATTTGGCGATTATTTTGGGATCTGCGTGGCGGGTGAGTTGTCTGACTCGTGTGTTTGTTCGTAAGTGTCCTTTGTGTCTGCGAAGTTCCATTTCAGATAGACAAAACGTATCTTGAGAATGCTCGAGGCTCACACCAATGGCACTCGCGCGCACACACACACACATAAACACTCACTCACGCACACATATTTTTACACACAGGCTATCCCAATGGGCACCCTGATGCCACCAGTCTCGATGACGACATTATGCATCTGAAGGAAAAAGTCGACGCCGGCTCCGATTTCATCATTACTCAGCTCTTTTTCGAAGTGGATACATTCCTCGAATTTGTCCGCAAATGTCGCGCCATCGGGATCACGTGCCCCATACTCCCCGGCGTCCTGCCCATACAGGGCTACCAGTCACTGCGCCATCTTGTGAAGCTGTCTCAACTCGCACCGCCACAAAGCATTGTGGACGCAATTGAGACTATGAAGGACGACGACGAGTCCATCCGCGCGTATGGTGTGCGACTTGCCGTCCAAATGTGCCAAGAGCTCCTCGCCAGCGACGAAGTGCCAGGCATCCACTTTTACACGCTCAATCGGGAGGTCGCTGTTCGCGAGGTCATTGTTGAACTCGGGCTGTACTGTTCTGAGAAAGTGACGCGCTCGTTGCCGTGGAGACCGTCGGCGAATGACAAGCGCTCTGGCGAGGATGTGAGGCCCATTTTCTGGGCGACGCGGCCGAAAAGCTATCTTGCGCGCACGCAAGAGTGGGACGATTTCCCTAACGGACGATGGGGTGACTCGAGCTCACCCGCGTTCGGCGAGCTCTCGGACTATTATCTGTTTCACGCGCCCAAGGACGGTCGACCTGAGCTGCGCCGGATGTGGGGAGAGCATCTGACGTCAGAAGCGGATGTGTTTGACGTGTTTTCAAAGTACATTACGCACACTGGGGGCGTAAAAAGCACGCCGTGGAACGAGGACTCGCTCTCCCTCGAGACACTTCCCATGGCGGAGAAGCTCGGCGACCTGAACAAGTTTGGCATTCTCACTATTAATTCGCAGCCCGCTGTGAATGGACGGCCGTCGGATGACTCGGCGGTCGGCTGGGGTGGCAAGGGAGGATATGTCTACCAGAAGGTGCGATGCCGTGTGTGAGCGTGTGTTTGTGTGGTGTCCTCTATATGCCAGAATGCATACTTACATTCACCCCACTCCTCGTTGGTATGTGTGCGCGCGCGTGTGTGTGTCGTTCTCTATATGCCAGAATGCATACTTAAATTCACTCCATTCCTCCTTCGCCTGTGCACCCTCCAGGCATACCTCGAGTTCTTTACGTCGCGCGAGAACTATCAGCTCCTTCTCAAAGTGCTCGATGAGTTTCCGCAGATTCACTACCACGCCATGAACAAATCGGTGCGTGCTGTGTGTGTGTGTGTGTACATGTGTGTGTGTGTGTGTGTGTGTCGCCATTCTTTTTCTTTGTGTGTCCACGAGGCTTTGTATGTGGGATGATGCGAATCAATGCATGCGCGAGTGTGTGTGTGAGGCCATCTACAACTCACATCATTCACTCTACATTACCGCTCCTTTAGAACCACTAAAGCATGTGCCAACCGGCGCCATTTGTCAATATGGGAAGAAATCCTAACACACATACACACACACGCACGTCACTTGGTGCTCTTTGTCGTGCAGGGATCGGAGGACTCGACCAACTCGCCGACAAGTAAGCCGAATGCGGTCACGTGGGGTGTGTTCCCGGGGCGCGAAATTGTGCAGCCGACCGTCGTTGATCCCGTCAGCTTCAAGACGTGGAAGGTGCGTTGTCTGCCCTTTTGCACTTTCCGTTTGTTTTGTTTTGTGCGCATCTCTGTTTGTGTGCGTCTGTGTCTGTGTGTATGCGCGTATGTGTCTGTGTGTATGTGTGTGTTTGTGTGTGTGTGTGTATGCGCGCGCATCTATGTGCTATCATATATGTGTTGTAATTCTGTTTTATCCGGTGAAGCTGACGCTGCGTGTTTGTGACACAACCAATGGAAGTATATTCCAATTATATTTTTGATAGTCTACGCTGAGCACATGTTGACAATAACAAATTCCAACAACCCAAAACACAACGCAACACAACCACACTCTCTGACACATCTCAGGACGAAGCCTTCGCACTCTGGAACATGTGGGGCGAACTATACGAACCGCATTCGGCCTCGCGCAAGGTGATCGATGAAATCCGCGATTCGTATCTTCTTGTCAACGTTGTCGACAACGATTTTGTTGGTGGATGCATTTTTGATGTGTTTGATCGCATGCTCGAGCTCAAGGGAGTGCAGTCCCGTGTCCAGTCGCGTGGATCGGTTGGCCGCGTCTCAACCGAGCTGTCGGCAGATGCGGACAGCAACAACTCAAGCAGCCGCGGCGGCGCATCGTCGGGTGTGCAGATCGTCACGTCTGCTGGCCATTGATTAGGAGGGATGAGTTACTGAGAGTACGCAAATTCACGCGCCAGTAGTCCGGCATCACTGCAACTCTCGTTTTTTTAACAGAGTTAATGGAGTCTGCACAGTTGTACTGTTTTGCTTGCGTGTGTTTCATATGCATGGCTGATTGTCTATCGGCCTTCCCTCTCCCGGCTCCGGTGCTGCATTGCTAGCCCGGCTCCGCTTGTGTCTGCTCCTAGTCTTTGCTTATTTCTTTGGCACCAATAGGAGCGTTTTTGCTGCGTCGCTTTGCGCTTCGTGCGCGCGTGCCTTATCTTTTGAATTGCGTCTGCTTAACTTTTTGTCCCATTCGTGTTTTTGAAAGCCACTACTGTGTAACCAATTACAAAACTTGATACTCTTGCGTTGCAGAATCACGTGATCAAAGAGTGCTCCGAACAATGTGGAAGAGTGTGGCAAATTTCCGCACAATTTTTGAGTCCATCTGAATTTAATGTGTCGGCACACACTAAAGCCAGATAACACGAGGAATCAATGTGAAGGCAGTCCACAACTTTATTCATTAAAATTGAAGACACATTCAATTCATTTGTCCTAACAACAGTGAAAGAGTACGGCACCCGGCGGGTATGTTTAGACATACGGTCTCCAGCACTACAACGGCTGTGCCAATTCAGTCTGCATCCACTGAGGAGTGAGTGGCATGCACTAACACGGAAGGTGTCAATGTCCACCATTCGGAAACCACTGTCGTCCAGCATCTAAAACGTTTTCGTTTCATGTCCAGTTTGTGTGTTAGTTAAACGAGAAATGCCGTTATTTTAATCATCGCCCATCAGGACCGACTACATCAGTCAGACTGTCCGCGTTAGAGTAATCGTGCCGGGACTGACGCGGCAGCGCTGATACATCGTCGGCCCATCTGAAGAGCCATATTTATGTGACTTGTACTACATCAAGTTGATTATTAATAGAATCTAGGCTGATGGCACGCCCGCCCGACAGACTCCGTCGACTGAACTGAACTGAAATCACTCCTACTGTGTCTATCCTAACCGGCCTGATTATCTGACGAGGCTGGCACCGACTCAGCGGATTGATGAGCGAATGACCGACGGACACACATGAGTCGGCCGACCCAGCGGCAGGTCTCTGAACGGCGGCACTGAATGACTGATGCGACCGTAAATAACTCACTGAACCACTACTCATCTGACGACGTGCGCCGGACTGTGACAATCTGTGACTGAGGCAGCTATTACTGAGCTGCGCCGGCACGCCCGACTGATCAGCACTGAGCCTGAATCGCCGCCGGGCGCATTCATTCCAGGCAGCTGCGCCGGCCGTCCCATTCGGCATTCATCCACCGAAGACGACGTTGTGTTACCAGCGGCCGTCGACAATGAGGCTGTCACTACTTGTCATCGTCTTTGCGGCTGCGCTCACCACTCCGCTGTTTACGGGGTGCGATTCCGCCTCACGCAAAATCAAGTTTGGAGTTCTTCTCTCAACAAGCACGGGGAACAAGGAGCGGATCGACCATCTCAGGGTGGGTAGAGTAATATTGTGTCCGAGATCATAGCAGTTGATTTGCACTCGGTCATGTCATAGTGACTTCAGTTGCATGCAAGTGCAATTGATGCGAGCTTCTGAGTGCAATTGGACCCGAAAACAATGTCAGTTTCGTACTGGCGTTGCATCGATGGACCCTCAGTCAGTTTGATTAGTATGCCTGGTGCCGACGTGCAGCCTGGTATCATCTAACGATGGTCATGTAAATTACAGTAGTAGCTTGCCTTTGATTGACTCATGGCAACTGATCTTCACCGTATTGTCGGGAAGTTTTATACTCTAATACTGCCCGTGTATTTCACTATGACAATTTCAGCTCTGCGTCGAGCATGTGAACAATAAGACCGGTGAGTTTCTATATATATATATATATATATATATATAGACAGTAAGGCCGGCCCCGGTCGCCGACGTCGACAGTCGGACCTGTTGATGCTATAATCGCAAAGCCCTTGACAGCACTGTGTTCATTCTTTTTCAATATCACAACATAATGTCAGCCGAGACGAGTGTATAATTGCAGTATTATGAGCGCTACAAAAAAAACACAGACAGTGTGATGTTGGTTTTGGATATCTGCAACTTAATCGGTCAGAGAGGTGTTCGGTGGCCGACGGCCGGTGGATGCATGCCTTGGCAGTCTGACGTGTGCGGCTAATTGATACGTGTGACCATGACATGACAGCTGAAGGGAGCCTTGGTGTGATTGTTTACAGTAATGTGTGTCATGCATGATCATGAGCTGAGAATGTCATGGACAGTGCTGTTTTGCATAATTCTCACCAATGTACTTTTCCTGGCACTCATAATCATGTCAATAAGAAATACGTGCCATATGCATGTGCGAACGTGACGCTGAATTGGTAACCCCTTGTCAGAATATTTTAACTCGGATTATTATTACTCTCTGCCAACGTTTATTTACAGACGGCTACTGGGACGATCTGCTGCCCGGCATCACGCTCGACTACATCGCCAACACAACAGGCAGCTGCGTGACGCGCATCGCACTCAACTCTGCGGCATGGCAGATACTTACTACGGATGTCTTTGCGGTGATTGGTACCACGTGCTCGGTCGACTCGGAAGTCGTCTCGCAACTGCTGAGTCTGGACACATTCAGGCGCCCGCAGATCTCCTACAGTGCGACGAGTCCGAAGCTTTCAGACAAGACCATGGTATGTTACTCAACACTATGTGTTTGTCACAAACACCTCACATCATCTCGCCCATCTTAGGTTTCTGGTCTTGACTTCAGTAGGTAAGCGTGAGATATGAGTGACGTGCCATGGTCACGGGATCAATTGTTAGCTGAATTCTTATCAGGGTGCACAACGGTGACATCACCCGTCTTACTGTCATCGATCTGACGTATTGATGAATGCTCATTATTATAATTACACTGCAGTTCCCCACCTTCATGAGGACGATTGTCTCCGACGACTTTCAGGGGCGTGCGCTCGCACAGCTCTGCGTATACCACGGCTATCGTCGCGTGGGTATTCTCAAGAGTGACTCTGCTTACGGACAGGGCATTGCTCTCGTCTTTGTCCCCGAGTTCGAGCGTCTTGGTGGCCACATTGTGACGGAGGAGACGTTCAGTGAGATCAGCGCCGGGGATGTCACTCAGCAATTGCGCACGATGAAACGAGCGAATGTGCGGGTTATTCTTCTATTTGCCCAGGAGACAGATGCATACAACATTATTTCACAGGCTGTTTCCATGGGCTTGACTGGGCCAAACTACCAATGGATAGCCTCTGACGGTGGGACTTCATTTATCACACATATAACTGCATATTATAAGTATAATATTGTGCCATTGGAATGGGATTGCCGTCTCCTGCCGTGTAACTGCTGCCGACTGATGTTGAAGTATACTGTAATGTACCATCAATGCTTCATGCCTGTCAACGTAACGACGTGCGGCACATGCCTGCTCAGTACGCGGCAGTGTCTTCAAGGACTGATTGCCCATGAATCGCCTCCAAATGAAATCAATGCATGACACGCAAACAACTTGCATTCAACCGCTTCAATTTTATTGTGATTATGTTATATAATGTATAATGCAGCTGCCGTTTCGGACCAAAGCTACCAAAAACTGGTCAACGGCACAATGGTCGACGACGAGCGCGTACGGCAGGCGATGTACGGCATGCTCGGTGTGCAACCTGCGACTGGCTATGGACCCAAGTTTGCCCCGTATGCGCAGCTGTGGCGGGGACTTCCAAGCACTTACTTCGACGCCGACGACGACAGGTCAACTATGGATGCATATGCACCGGGTGAGTATTCATTCACTGTTACTCATGTGTACGCGCACTAACAGTCCAGATTGCACTATGATATTCATTTATTTATTGCGTGGATTGCCTGGCCTAGGGACATCATTCTTCTGGTTTGTTTATATGTGTGCCGGGAGTACTCTGCCGGCTGACGTTCGACAGTAGTGAAGTGGAACTGATTGCGAGTAGTTAAAATTGACTGGTGCTTGATTATACCCCTTCTTGACTGTAACTCTCCCCGGTCGGGACTGACAACTATCCAATGGCATGTGCCTGTTCGTTGTGCCGACTCCGTTGCTTTCGCTCAAACTACTTGTACAGCCACATACGATGCGTGCGTCACACTCGCAATGGGCGTGAACGCGACTCTTGCGCGTGGAATCCTCGAAACCGATGCGGATGAGCTTCTCGCGAGTCTCAAATCGGTCTCCTTTGTGGGCGTCAGTGGCGATATTTCATTTGACGCACACGGCGATAGAGTGAGTGGATTGTACAGCATTTTCAATGTAAATCGCACGGTGGGCGCGCCAATCGGTTCGTGGGATGCACACGCTGGAATATCGTATTCCCGCAGCCCCGTGTTCTCGAACGGACTTCTGGTGCCGCCGATCGACGGAAGCTGTCCAGACGATTGTCTCGGTGAGGGCGTGTGCGACGTGAACACAGGGCGATGCTCGTGCAACACGGGACACAATGCTGCCAATTGCTCTGCAGTGACACCGGAAGTGCTTCCCGAGCAGACAACTGGCAATGTCATTCCATGCGGACACATTGCACACTACAAAGTGGAGGCGACAATCCCGTCATCTTTGCTCACTCTTCGTCTCAAGAGCGGCCGTGATGTGCGCACTGGTGACTTTGATTGCGTGCTTTATCTGCGGAGGGCATCGTCGCTCCTGTCTGTCGGCAATTCGTCATCTCCCGAGTTTGCGCCACACCTCGATCCAATTAATCCAGACATGCAGCTGTTTGAAGTGTCGGTGGTAACAGCGGACGACCTCGGCGTGTACTATGTCGACGTGTACGGTACCGGAAGGTCGTGTCCTGCCAGCTATCGTCTCGAGTATGTCGTGACGCCTCCGCCATCATCTTCAGGTGGGTCAGTCGTGTTCAGTAAGCATATTGAATTTGAAATGCATTGCATGACATGTAATTGTTTTCATTTTCGGTCAGAATCACATCGCGTTTTAATACCTGTCCAGTCCTTCGCTTGAGGGTTAACATTTTTTTGCGTTAACTTTTGGACTATTGTAATTTTGTTTTTTGAATTGGCGAAATTCCCGCCCGGGATGCGCACGAGAACCTTTGCAGCTGTTTGCGTTGTAGCTGATTTCGGATGGCCGCATTGAATGCCCATTATGCGTAGAAATAGAACGCTCATAGTAGCATGACAGTGGATTTTGCGGTGCGAATTGTAATTACTTATTCTTACAGTAACTGAATAGATTTTTTTATTTTGTCATGACAGTCACTGTCGATGCCGTCAGACAGCACTTAATCAGAAGTCGTCCGATTATCAGTGACTGAGTCTGTGACTGTCTCTGAGCCCTGACTGACACGGAATCGAATGGAATGCGTTTGACTGGTATTAATAATATCAATGTACACGCACTTTCAATATTCTTGTCTGCAGGGACGTCCATTGTTGGTCTGATTGTGGGGCTTATGGTTGGCGCATTTGTTGTCTGTGCGGCGTTGGTTCTGGCCTCGTTTATTGTCTATCGAAGGCGGCAGAGCGGTCTCTTGCAGCGAGTGCAGCGCTCGCTCATAAAATCAACCGAAATCGAGCTGTTGAATGAGCTCGCGGAGGTGAGTCCATCGCTGTGACCCGATTTCGGTGTCAGTGACAGTACGCACAACATTGTGTGACTGTCAGTGACTGTGACTGTGAATGCCGTGGGACAACACAGACTCTGTGGCTGTGTGTGATTGTGCGCCCCACGATTAGATATCCACAGCATGCAATGAGTGCTCACCGATCTTTTATATATGAAACGGGTGGGCCTGTTCATTTGTTTATCAAGTGGGATTCAATATATATAATGTGCTGAGATGACGTTTAACTAAGTAGTCTGACTGCCCTGTCTGTCAATGGTACTATCTCGGACTTGAGTTGTTTGCATATCCCTTTCCAAACTAACGTCGTCTCGCTGTTTCTACCTCACATCGTGATCACTTCTTCCTGTCGTGCGAGGCCGTCGCAGGGTGCGTACGGCGTTGTGTATCGGGCGCGCTTTCGTGGAACAATTGTCGCTGTCAAAATGATGAAGGGTAGAAATCATGATGCAGTCAAGTCCCGTGCAAGCGGACTCAATGGAGTCGGAGGCGGCGGGCAGCAGCTGCGAGAGACTCAGAACAGGTCCATAGATGTGAGAGTGGCTCTGCGAATCGCGCAAATGTCGCTTGCATCTAAGAGCAACAACAACAACAACAACAACAACAGCGGCGGCAGCAGCAGCAACAATGCCCTGGGCCGTGGCGGGTCTCTCTCTGCCGGTAGGAAAAAGTCGTCGTCGCACAAGTCAAATGTCTCTCTCGGCGCCGACAAGCGCTCCATTGCAACGACAAATCGCTGGTATGAGGACTCGAGGGGCTTCGCTCAGCTACGCAAGCAGTCGAATAAGACGGACGGCACTCCTGGTATGCCTATGTCAACGGCATGTGTTGGTCTTGATCCCGATCATGCGGTTGACGGGCCTGGCGTTCCCGGGAATACCGTGAATTGGGTGGGCGCGTCGATTGGACAAGGGCAGGAGGGATCCAATCAACAGTCGGCAAAGGAAAGTCTGCGGATGTTTCTTGACGAAGTGGACATTATGTGGTGCGTATCTGTAAAGCAGGACAGTGTGTATGGCAGTGCGTGTATTTTACATGGCGTGTGTGTGAATGTAAGTGTGTGTGTGTGTGTGTGTGTGTGTGTGTGTGTGTGTGTGTGTGTGTGTGTGTATTTTACATGGCGTGTGTATTTTACATGGCGTGTGTGAATGTGAGTGTGTGAATGTGAGTGTGTATTTTACATGGCGTGTGTGTGAATGTTAGTGTGTGAATGTGAGTGCGTGTATTTTACATGGCGTGTGTATTTTACATGGCGTGTGTATTTTATATGGCGTGTGTGTGAATGTGAGTGTGTATTTTACATGGCGTGTGTGTGAATGTGAGTGCGTGTATTTTACATGGCGTGTGTATTTTACATGGCGTGTGTATTTTATATGGCGTGTGTGTGAATGTGAGTGTGTATTTTACATGGCGTGTGTGTGAATGTGAGTGCGTGTATTTTACATGGCGTGTGTATTTTACATGGCGTGTGTATTTTATATGGCGTGTGTGTGAATGTGAGTGTGTGTGTGTGTATGTGTTGTGTACATGCATGGCGTTTGTGTGCTTGTGTGTACGTATGCGTGTGTACAGAGCGTGCGTGTATGTATATGCGTAAATGTGCGTGTATGTGTATGTTCGTAAATTCGTGTAGGTGTGTGTGAATGCGTGTGCATGTGTGTGTAAATGTGTGTGTATGTATGTACATGGCGTGTGTGTGTATGTGAGTGTTAGTGTATCTCACGTATGCATTGACTAGCCTCGTAAGACGTTTCCGCTTGCATTGTCAAAGATAGACTCCCTTTGTTGACAGTGCCATGTCCCGACTGACCCGTGTGTTCATTGGCTCTAATATCACATGCGACATTTACCTTGCGTGGACGCAGCACACTTCGTCACCCTCACATTGTGCTCTACATGGGCGCATGCCTGGATGACCTCGATCGTCCCATGATCATCCAGGAGGTGCGTGTATTATTTCAGCTCTCTCGCCGTCAACAACGGCTGGTAACTTGGCTAATAGCAGTATACCACGTTAATGATGTCCACATATAGCGCTTGCGCAGGGATCGCCACCGATATTATCAATGAAGTCGATAGACGCTGAAATGTCAGCGGCTATCTCGTCGTTTGCCCTATCTTTTAAAAAGTTCTTAAACATGAGTCTGTGCGACCTATTTCTCGCCATGGCGTGCACGTATTCGGGCCGCTGACTGTTTGCTTGCGTGTGCGTGTGCGTTGACATCGTTGCAGTTTCTGCCTGGTGGAAGTCTGCGCGATGGGCTGTCGTCGACTCGGCCGTGGTCACTCAAGCAGCGCCTCCAAATGGCAATGTGAGTACGATTCGAAAGAAGCGGTAATTTGTCTTGACTGTTATCAGTAGGGCATAATCGATGATAGTGCGGTTTATGATACATGTGACGTGTGTGTGTGTGTGTATATATGTATGTGTGCGGGCAGACTTCGACATGTAGACTGCGACATGACTCATTTTGAGCACCTGGCATGGGCTTCTCTCTTCCTATTACATGTGCGCGTGAGCAGCGACGCATGCGCGGGAATGGAATATCTCCATCTCAACACGCCGCAGATATTGTGAGTAGTGTTGTAATGATTAATGCATAATAACCAAAATACATCGTACATCGTGCATGCAATCACATGTGTACTGCCCCTACATCTCTGCTCACTGTTCTCGTTGAGGTAAGGTCTGACAAATTCATTTCAACGTGGCATTGAACAAACAGGCATCGCGATCTTAAGAGCCCCAATGTGCTACTCACCGCAAGTCTCGAGGCGAAAGTCACGGATTTTGGCTTGAGCACGGTCCGGCACGGCGATGTGCGGGATTCCAACGACGACAGCGAGCTCGTAGGGACCATTGCATACATTGCACCCGAGTGCTTTCTGGGCGAGCCGTGTTCGACTGCCTCAGGTAAGGGCATTGGAATCGAAAGAGTAGCCTAGTTAAGCTGTCCTTAGTTTCAATTCCGGTCGGCATATTCCAATTCACGTTTTCAATCGCAATCATCGCCAAGATTTTAATAATGTTTTTCAGTGGGACATGGTTGTGGTGCATTTGGCTGGTCACAGAAGTCGTCGTACAGATGTCTGCAATATTCAGCCTTGCTGACCGGTATCGTTCCTTACTTGCACTGTGCATGTTGCCTGAACTCATGTGGGTTCATGCGCGCGCGTGTGTGTGTGTGTGTGTGTGCATGCGCAGACGTATACGCGATGGGTATTGTGTTGTGGGAATGCCTCACCCGGGACGATCCATACGAGGTTGAGCTCCAGCGCGGCGGCTTTAATTCGGTCGATGATATGCTATCAGCAGTGATTAATCGCGGTGGGTTCGAAATATTGTCTTTCTGTCCAGCCGTAGTACTTCTTGATGTGTGGATTGAGTGGACTGGTTACTGTCAGTGCATGCGCGCTGAAGCGGACTCCATACATTATTCCATTCGGAGCGAACTCATACAGAGTCCATACCGAACGGCCCTACAATTCCACTCTTTTGCAATGCCGTGATACATTCGGAGTTGTCACTTACCGTTGCACTCCTTTATATCATTACATTCCCTCAGATCTTCGACCTTCAATTCCTGACGATGCAAGCCCAATCCTGGGACGCATCATCCGCGACTGCTGGTCACACCATCCGTCAGTGCGCCCGTCGTTTTCAACACTGCGGGAAGCTCTTGGTGAATTCGTCTCGACATTCGAAAGTGGCGATAAGGACTCTGATGCAGTGCCTGTTATCGCGCTCCCGATGACCCATGCACTCTCTATTCACAGTTTGTGAGTCGTGGCCGTGGCACGTGACCCCTGTTATTCCATTCGGGAACTATAAATAGAATCGGAATTGTGTTCAGAAAATTTAAATTCAAATTTTCCGATTACCGACAGTGGTAAACAAAGGATTCGCGATCATTCACAAAACGAATAAGGATAAAGAAAGATGAAGAAGAGATGAAGAAGGTTGTTGCCCTTCACCAGGAAGCGCTCTCGTCTGTTTTGGCGGTCAAAAGGGACAGCAATGCAGACCGCAACATAAACGTGCATCAATTTTAGAGTCTGCAAGGGTCGGATAACATAATTGAGCACAGACGCACCGACGACCATCAACCTCATCAGGAGCACAAAAAGATACGGTCAATCGTGGTTTGCACTCGCACACGCGCGTGCGTAATCATTCAATATCTGGTATTCCTTCTTTCGCTTGTGTCGATACACGCACGGACAACGGCGTCTGGCGATTGGTCGGCGCAACCATGGCAACCTCTGTGATCCTGCGGGTCGTCATCCCCGCGCACAATGTGCAGAAGCTGCTCATGTTCGACACATCACTGCCCGTTTGGTTTGCGAAACAGCTTGTTCTCGATAAGATGGCGAAAGATATCGACAATGCCATCAACCATGGGCTGTACCTTCCCCCCGCGAATGGCAAGGCCGGAAAGTTCCTTGATGAGGAGCGGTGGGTACCCCTGACGTATTTTGTTTTTGTTTTGCGTGCATGTTATAATAACTCCTGGGCATTTGATAGTTTGTATTTGTAGATTGCTTCCTCTTCCTGCACCGTAATCGAAAAAACTCAACGCCCTTCCATCGTTTCGATTTTATCCCACCCTCAAAATATTGTTCGCATGGCTCCCGCAACAAATCCAGGCCATTGTCTTCCTACAATCTCGAAAAAGATGCGGTTGTTGAGTTTGTGCTCAAGCGAAAGGAGCTCGTGCGGTCGGGAAGTGTTGTGCAGCGACAGAAATCACGTGACACTGAATCGAAGGCAGTGCGACGAAAGCTGCTGGAGCGCATTGAGAAAAAAGCCTCCGATAAGATCGCAAAGATGCTGCAGCAGGGCGTGGATCCAAACTTCCAGGACGAAGACAACGGCGGTATGTGTCATCGGATTATATGTTGCGCGCAATAACGCCAATAACGCTGGGATAATCAGCGTTGCTTACTTCAGTGTGTTTTGCATGTACCTGTTAGAACGGCCCACTCTGTGCGAGTGTGTGTACACGATGTGTGTATTATATGACTCCATAATTGCAACTACGTGATACAATTAAGCCCACCTTCTAATCTAATCTTACGCTTATACAACCGCAACGCACAACCCACTCAACTGCGGATCTCGACAACAATGCCACACAACACACAGAGCTTCCGCTGAGCTATGCCGTCGCGTATGGGGCGATAGATGTGATCAAGGCGCTTGTGGCGGGCGGCGCTTATATGGACTTTCGCAGTAAGGAGGGATTTACTGCACTACACCGGGCGGCTCAGAGGGGTGCATCCGACTCCCTTGCGGTATGTGTGTGTGTGTATATGGTGTGTGTAAGCGTGTCTCTGGGTGAATATCTACGTATGATTGTGTCTGTGTGTGTGTGTGTGTTTGTTTGTTGTATGTATGTGTGTCTCTCTGTGTTTATATCTACATATGTTTGTGTGTGTGTGTGTGCGATGTGCTAGCGTCCATTAACACGGCTGCGCACAGCTGTGATATGTGGAGCACACCCAGTGCAAGCGCAGCTCCACAGAAACTC
The DNA here is from genome assembly GCA_943704495.1 of Pigoraptor chileana. Taxonomy (NCBI): domain Eukaryota; class Filasterea; order Ministeriida; family Capsasporidae; genus Pigoraptor; species Pigoraptor chileana. Next base: position 14,676 of record CALSCR010004114.1, read on the forward strand.
AGCCCCGCAAATACTAAAAACAAATGCACGTAAACAAAATAAACAAAAAATAACACAAACACACTGCAGACACTTCTGGATCTCGGCGCATCTCCCAACTACCGCGACAAGAGCGGACTCACACCGCTATACTATGCGGCCATACACGGCCAGCACAAGTGTTCGGAGCTTCTCCTGAAGGACTACTCACTTGTGAACGTCACTGACAGCAGTGGATGGACTGAGCTGCATCACGTGAGTAATTTGTAGTCGGTGCACGCATGCCTGACTGACCGCACACATTTCTATTGGTTGACCCAAACCCTGTCTCATGTTTCGACATCACTTTATCCGTCATTATGTGCTCTTGTGCCGATGTATAACCTCAGTGTGTACGCGCACATAATTGCACTTACACTAACATGTATCACACACACACACACACACACACACACACACACACACACACACACACACACACACGCTCGCGCATATGAATTCTCGCAGGCTGCCAAGCACGGCCACTCGTACGTGGTTGAGCAGCTGATATACTATGGGTGCGAGACTGACGCCCAGAATGCAACCGGTAACACCCCCCTGCACGTGACCGCCGTCGCCAATCAAGTGTCCTGCGCGCGCATGCTCATGAAGCGGGGATGCAACCCAAACGTCACGAATAAGGTCCGTGCCGCGAGTCGCCTTTTTCGGGATTATGTGCCGGTCTATGGCGTTTATCGACTTCTATTTTTGCTTCTAGTATCAGTGCGAATATTTGATATCTCATCACATTTCATGCATTTAATAACTCGTCTTTGTGTATATGTGTGTGTCTATCTCTGATCCCTGCGTGGATGTGACGTATCTTGCAGGCGGGTCAGACTGCCGTCCAAGTGGCTATTGTGTCGGGCAATATGGAGCTTGCGCAGACAATCAAGGCCTTCAAGGCGGAGGAAGTTGGTGTGTTGCATTGGCCCCCATTCTTTTATGTTGTTTCTGGATTGTATTGTGTGGTTTCCTGCATTGTGGACTGCCTCTCACCTCATTATATGCGCGCACACACACACACACACACACTGCACACAACACACACATACATACATACATACATATACACACACACACACACACACACACACATGTTGCTTGCAGTGCGTTACAAGGGCGAACCACCATACAACCAACGCAAAACACGCGTTGATCCCGCCGCACTTAAAACAGGTGGATCGGGTACCAGGGCCCGCCTGTCTTTCTCTGGACAGAAGCCCGCAAGCCTGGCATCCGCTGGAAAGCCAACTGCAGAGGTGCGGGTTCGAAACTGCGCTCAACCTCGCGTTTTCTGTTGATTGTTTTTGTGTTTTCCTTCATCATTCGTCCACTTCAAAATAACTGTCGACGTATCGTCATCGTTTTGTGTTATTATGGTATTGCATTTGCGTAGCGTATTCATTTGATGCTAAGTTAGCACTTTGCCACGTCGCACTCCCCTCCCTTCATTTGCCTTAAACAGGTATTCCAGGGACCAGCACCCCCAGTCGGGTGGGCTGTTGCAATATATCCATACATGGCGAACTTTGCCGATGAACTGAACCTTGAGGAGAACGATGTCATCTGCATCACGTCCAAGGGGGACGATGGTTGGTGGGAGGGTCTTCTTGCGAGCGGGATGCAGGGCGTGTTTCCCGCTAACTACTGCGAACCGACGGCGCCCCCGCCAAATGCATCCGCTTTTAGGATTCCCGGGGGAGGCGCGGGTGTTGGCAGCGCGGCCGTCCTTGTGCATCTGCACCAGCAGCACGCGTCACCACAACCTGCTCTGTCGTACTCTCCGGCGACTGCCACGCCAGCATACTTTCCACCGGCGCCCGTGGCTGTCGCCTATGCGCCGCCTGTGGACTTTGAGGATCTGCCGCCGCCACCGCCCGAAATGGAGTCTTTCTATCCGCCGGAAACTTCGCTGAATAGCTCGTTTTCTGCATCTTCGGGAAGTTACGGCATGTCCGGACTGTCTTTGTCCCAAAGCGGAAGGTAGGGGAATTATTGTTGGGATTGTGCGTTGCACGCACAGATTGGGAGAGATGGAGGTTCAGGCTGACGACTGCCTCTACCTAGCAGACGTCGTATGTCCAACATGCGCACACACATTGCACCGCACACCCACATTGAAAATGTACACACACGCATAAACACACACACACTTACACCAATACCTCCATCTGCCTCCCGCCGCAGCTCACTGTCGCGGTCATCAAGCACAAGTGGACCACCGAAGCCTGCGAAACCACCCATGTTTGCCGGTCCACCAAAGCCCCCTCTCCCGCCGCAGTGAGGAGTCGCCCGCGTGCGTGTGTGCGTGTGCGTATGCATGTTTACATGTATATTTGTCTGTGTGATATGATCCTTTTTGAAAAGTAAATATGCTGTTTTGTTTTGCGTTAAAGAATCCACCGAAAACCAACCTTCGCACTTAATTTGGCGACGAGTAGTAGTAACAGTTTCCATGAATCGGGTGTCTTCAACTTAATTGTCGAACGAACATTAAGAGAGAAATGTGTGGGATTCACAGAGCACCCATGACATGGAGTAAGCTTGTATATATATATCAGGGGTACTTACCAGGGGTACTTACCACCCCTGATATATATTTATATATATATATAAAGAATATGTAATATAACAAATACGTGTGCGTGTCTTAGGCCAAATATGTGAATTTGCTGCGGTCACACCACCCTATCACGCCCCACCAATAAAGCCAGTACAAAGGCATGAGCGTATTGCGCGTGTGTCACACGTGTGTTTAATTAGATGTGCGTACTGTGTGTGCATTGTCGACACTGGAAAATAGAGGCCTATTGCCGTCTGTTGTATCGCCGGTCGGGCTTGAGGCGATTGTAGGCATCGGTGAGTGTCATGAACTTGTCAGGGCATTCTGCGCATCCGGGGTTCTTGTCGGGATGGCTGTATACACAGATTCAGACACACATACACACAAACACACAATGCATACACGCACATACACGCAGACACACATAATGTATACACGCACATACACACAGACATACAGACACACAACCACACACACACAAATTGAGAGACAGGGTTCCCGTGGTAAGTATCACACCGATGGGGCCATACAGAGACCGAGCCATATCAACACGCCTCATTACACGCACAACCCACTATTTTAGCGCGAGTTGTTTGTAGGCATCTTTAATCTCCGTTGCTGATGCGCCTCTTCTCAGTCCGAGAACGTCATAGTCGGATTTACGAGGAAAGGGGTTCGAGTACCTGCACCATAAAATAATAAAACACACTGCATCACCCCAACTGTCGTAGCACACGAGATGATAGCAACGAATAGCGCGCAATCAGGTGCCACATACGATAATACACTGAACAGGAGGACACAACTGATCCACAATAGGAAAAAATCTCAGAACGCTCCACACACATCCAAGCCTGTTTACAACAAAATAGCGCCAATGAAAGTTACAGAGCACGCACCGCCTTCGATCTTCGCGCCCAAAGTTGCCGCTACCGTCCGACGAGTCACCGCCGGCGTTATTGGTCCAGCTAGTGCCATCGCCATACTGAATGTTTATGTTCGGCATGAACGAGATGCCCAGGAGATTACCAAACACAATAAACAGCACCAATCCCGCGCAAAACCGCTTTGAGCAGCACCAGCACGTGAAGCAACAGCACAGATAGTAGCAGAATCCTTTGTCGCCCTCCGCCATGGCTTCGAGTGCTATCACGCCGAAGCGGTTGTGAGTGTGCGAGGGTGTTGCCGCCTGCCGAACACACACTTTTGCAATGTGGGGAATACGACCGCTAACGAATGGCGAGGGACTGGCACTCTGATGTGGGTACACGTGCTGTGTATGTCGTTGTGTACCACTACTCTACGTAAACGTCTCTGAGGACAGTTAATGAGAACCAAGTCACCTCTCGATTTTTAACCCAGAAATGCACGCATTACACATAAAGTGATTCACATTCTTGGCGGCAGCACACCTCAAACATCAGACCGTTTTGGCAACATCGTCACGTGATTATATTATATGTCACGTGACCGTGCTCTTTGGCACGTGACCACTATCAAAAGTCCAAAACGGTGAATCAGTGGGATATATTTCTGCCGACAGCTCGTAAACAATTTGCATTTGAACACTGAAGATCACGTGCCAGTCTGCACAAAAATTGTGCAGACTGACCTCCGAAAACACAAAGTCCGTGTCCGACTGACACTTCCTGTGTGCGAACGACAGAAAACAACACGAAACCTTTTCGCTCCAGAGTGTGTATGTACTTGAAGGTACAAATATTTCCCTTCTTGAAGAAACAGTCTCTGATTGCGACAAGTGAATCATACTGAGTTTGACTTGCGCTTCTTTGCCGACGCCCACCACAGATCCTGAAAATGCTGTCGTTGGGACGGGCCGTTTCACTATCCGCCGTCGCTTTTGGGGTATGTACTTTTCCCCCACTGCTCTTTGGCACCATCGTTTCTGCAACTGTCCCCAGGCTCTATGTGCTCTATATGTGGGCTCTTCTGTATCAGTTGTAGGTTGGTGTGCAGTTTTGGGGGTTTGCTAATGCGAACGATTTACGCCCGCTGTTTCCATTTGCAGCGACGCGCTTACTCGACAGCCTCTGCGGTGTGTATGACGCATATATTATATGTATTATTATGTAATATATGTATGTGTGTGTGTATGGTCGCCCGTTTGGACCGCTATTCATGTCTCGTGCGGCTCTTTGTGGGAATTCATTGACATGGCCACACACACACACTCACACACACATACACACACACACACACACACACACACACACACACACACACACACACACACACACACACACACACACAC
>CALSCR010004118.1:0-18089 GCA_943704495.1 Pigoraptor chileana
CCACCCAAATTTCACGAAGTATGTAAGGTGATCACATAAAACAACAACGCAAGATGCCACTGCTGAACCAAAAGGGACAAAAGAGTAGGACAGGGTCAAATGTTGACCATGGGTGGGGTTAATTATTTTGTGCTGCGGTTCGTTTCAACTTGTTGGTAACCCATGGTCTCCGGACCTGCTTTTGCAACTACAATGACTTGCAGTGCTTATATAGTGCAGCTCAGAGCCTGTTCGGTGTGCTTATGGGATATGGGACAGGAGAGCGAGAGAGGAGGAGGAGGAGGACAGAGGACCGGAACTCATTGAACGTTCAGCCCAAAACCCATGACATCATACCATGACGTCACGCTTGAGTAGCCAAAACGCATCCGCTTTCCGTTACTGTCAGCCGGCAGAGCCCGCGCCGTCAACTGAGCGCCCTTTCACTGGGCCAACATGCAAGACGAGATGTCCCATAAGCGTTTCGCGTGGCCACTCTGTAGCAGTATATAAGTACGTGCTCTTATCTATCATTATGAGTAGGGTCCGGAGACAGTGGGTTATCTTCCATTCCGAAATTAATCCCCATTGTCAACAACTTGACTCTGCTTGCTCTTTTGATTTTTTGACAAGAGCTGCTATAGGAAATCTCATTTTTCGGGTTTCAACATTCTGTCATGCGTCATACTGTCATACTGATAACAACCCGTTTTTAAGCTTGGTTGAACTCTCTTGCCGGAATGCTGCCGGCTAAGCTGCTTGCTCAGTAATCACGTGAACCGACTATCGGCCACATGTATATATATATATATTGGTCGAGGCTTTATTCATTTGTTTGATGCATTATTCATTCAGTTGTTCAGGCGGCCTTGAGTGTGTATGTGTATGTGTATGTGCACGTGTATGTGTGTGTCCTTACGTACGGTATGAGTAAGCTTGTAGGGATCCCGACCAGGGGACTTTGTCCGCATCCTCACTGGTTCGACTGTACGTATGTGTATGTGTGAGTGTTAGAGTTTGTGTGTGAGTGTGTGAGTGTGTGAGTGTGTGAGTAGTGAGTGAATGAGTGTTACTGTAGTGTGTGAGTGAGGGAATGTGTAATGTGTGAGTGTGTGAGTGTGTGAGTGTGTGCGTGTGTGCGTGTGTGCGTGTGGGTGTCATGGGTATTGTCTGTGTAATTGTGAGTGTTAGGTTTGTGCGCACCGTGTCTGTGCACATACGTGTTATTATAGTACGGGGAAGGCGGGTGTGCGCGTATGGAGCGGACGTTCGTGAGTCAATGTACATGCACATGTGCGTATGCGGTGCACATGTGTGGCATGACGTTGCATGAAAGCGCCGTATGCTATCAGGTGCGGTTGTGTCACACAGAGGCCCAGATGACCCTTAGGACCCTCCAAATGTAAGATGGCCGTGAAATTCTCTCTTTATGATCAGGGGTGCTCACGACCCCTGCTTTATGAATGTGCGCAGGATCTGACGGCGCGGCAAAACGTCATTTCCGAAGTAAAGCCAAAAGGCGAGCATCCGGGGTATGAGGCTTGGTTTTTGGTAAGGGCGAATAAATTGAAGTTGGGAACCAAAAATCAATCAATTTTATGCCACAAATCAATTCAAATGGTTCGAATGTCTAAAAAAAGTAACGTCAAAACAAAACAACACAGCGGCGGGAAAAAGTGGGGGGATCGCAAAACAGAGAGGAAGATACACAGAGTAGAGACGACTTTCGAACTTGATAAGTTTCGGTCATCCTTGCACCTACATCATTGCTTTGCTCGCATCCGTGTATCCACACACTCGTCGCACACTTTGGAGTGAGGGGGACGATGTGTCGTCCGCAATAAGGCCATATAGTAGTCTTGTTTGCGTCGCTACAAACGATTGTCGTCAAATAGTCTACATATTGTTGGAGAGATTTTCAGCCCAAAATGGCGACGGACGGTCTCGGATGGCGCTTTTCGCAAGCGTTTGGTGATAAGGGAAACGTTGAGGATATCACCGAAGGTGTGTGGATGATGGATGCAAGGATTCGATGCCTCTTAGATGGGTTGCTAGGGTCGGATGGGGAGGACGGATGGAAGACATCCAAACGAGATGACATTTGCACAAATCGATACCGACAAACGAATCTGTCAAAGATTATTTGGCATACTGCGCTTGGGATCGAGGCTATCGGTGCATGAATTGCTTTGCCGATGATTGAGCTTTCTGATTGCGATTTGAGATTTGTTTACTTTGGGTGTTTTATTGGCATAGTGGGGTGATCTGGTGACGTCGACTGAGAGTGATTATTATCTGTTCCGTCGACACAGCGGATATCATCTCGACTGTGGAATTTACGCACAGCGGCAACTTTCTCGCCACGGGAGACAAGGGTGGACGGATCGTCCTCTTTGAACATGTCACAGGGGTATGTTTCATTGATGGGTGATCTCGTTTTTTTGTATGGAGCCAAATATGTGCGCACCGACTCGACGTTAAAAGTGAAAAGGCACATCCACTTGGTTGTCGTTCGTGTGAAATGCTATGTTCGACTCCTGGTTTATATGTTGGATGATTAGTTATGGACGTAAGAGGTGGCACTGATGATCCCTCTACCCACGGTTTGTATTATTGTATGTTGATTGAGCAGAAGAACAAGGGCAAGTCGGGCGAGTTCCGTTTTTACACCGAGTTTCAGAGCCACGAGCCCGAGTTTGACTACCTGAAGAGCCTCGAGATCGAGGAGAAAATCAACAAGATCAAGTGGATTAAGCCGCAGAATGCCTCCAACTTTCTCTTGTCGACAAACGGTGGGAATTTTCGTCTGTCACTGGCCCCCCTTTCCTTGAAGACGTTCTTTTTCATTCGCATTGTCCACCGAAGATTCTGCTCGCGTTTATAGCGTTGTCTACAGCTGCTGATTTGCGTGTTATGTGCGGATGTGATGGGCGGTGCAGACAAGACGATCAAGCTCTGGAAGATATACGAGAAGGACATCAAGTCTGTGACTGGCCTTAATCTCGAGGGAAAGGACATGTCGGTGCGGCAGTCGTCGCGCGTGACGCAGCTGAAGGTGCCGAAGCTGAAGCATGTGGAGACGGCCGTCGCCGCCGTCCCAAAGCGCGTGTTTGCGAACGCACACGCGTACCACATCAACTCAATCTCGGTCAACAGTGACTCTGAGACGTATCTGTCGGCGGATGATCTCAGGATTAACCTTTGGAACCTCGGCATCAACGACCAGAGCTTCAGTGGGTTGGGCTGCTACTTTTAATTTACATTTTAGTGCGTTTGGGGCTTTTGTTCTCTATCCTCTCACTCTCGCTCTGCGGACATATCGCCAAAGCACTGAATGAATTTTCTTCATCCTCCTCTCTCTCTCTCTCTCTCTCTCTCGCTCTCTTTCTCTCTCTCTCTCTCCCTCCCTCCCTTCTGATTGTGTGCAATGTCATATGAACAGACATTGTCGACATCAAGCCGGCGAACATGGAGGAGCTTACAGAGGTCATTACCGCCGCCGAGTTCCACCCCATCCACTGCAACGTGTTTATGTACAGCAGCAGCAAGGGAACGATCAAGCTGTGCGACCAGCGGCAGTCGGCCCTCTGCGACACACACTTCAAATGTGAGTAGTCTCTCTGTGACACTATTGTGTTCGTGTGCTTTGCTCCTTACTATTTGCTCTCTTTGACTTTACTGTCGTCGGAGAATCTCTTGTTTGTCGTCTTGTTAATACGTGATGAGCAAGGGAAAAGTAATATAGAGCAAAGCGGTAGTGAATATGGGATTTGAAAACGTGCTGCGGCTTTGCATGCAGTCGACTAGGGACGGTGATGTTGGCTCCAGCTTTGCAATGTGGATTGTGTGTTGTGTATGTCAGCGCCCTTCTGACTTTGAGCCCCATTGTTTGTTCGCACGCACGCATGCACGCACACACACAACACACACACACACACACACACACACACACACACAGCCTTTGAGGAGGAGGAGGATCCCGCCAATAAGTCGTTCTTTTCCGAGATCATTTCTTCAATTTCGGACGTGCGCTTCAGCAACAACGGACGGTACATTTTGGCACGCGATTACCTCACTGTGAAGATTTGGGACATTGCGATGGAGAAGAAGCCTGTCCAGGTGTTCCCGATCCACGACTATCTCAGGAGTAAGCTGTGCGATCTGTACGAAAACGACTGCATTTTCGACAAGTTTGAGTGCGCGTGGGGCGCCAACGACCAGTATCCTCCCCCAACATCCTATGCTCGTGTGTGTGTGTTTGTGTGTTGTTAGTTTGGTATCGTAATTTTGGGGTCTTTTCTTTCGTTTCTCGATTCGTTCGGCCGTGTACTTCAATATTCATCCTTGACCGCAACACCACCTTTATCTTCTTTTTATTGTTATTTGCTGCTCTCCATCACAACACCACCAGGTCCATTGTCACTGGATCGTACCACAACATGTTCCACGTCATTGATCAGGACGGCGAGAACGACGTTTGCCTGGAGGCCTCGAAGGTCGCCAAGAAACCCGTGCGCGTCACATCACCCAAGAAGATTGCCGCCTCGAAGAAGCGCCCGAAGGATGACATCAACGTGGAGACGATCGACTTTAACCGAAAGATCCTTCACTCTGCGTGGCATCCGCGGGAAAATATCATTGCTGTCGCTGCCACGAACAACCTGTTCCTGTACGCTCAGGACAAGTAAAACGCACAAAACCGGCAACCAGGAAAGGCAACGGCACAATAGCCGTCGGTGCGGTGTTGCGTCTTGCGTATGCGTATGTCAACACCAGCGTTCTGTTGCCATTTGCTGATGCGAGGACTGCGAATGATCCTCTGTTTTGTGGGCTTGCGTTTTGTTGGTGACAATGGGGTGTCGTTTGCGGGATCCTCTTTGCACGCGCGCTGGTGGTTGCTCTTATGAGCAGTATTGGGCGTGGAGGTGGGAGGGCGGATCTTTTGCTGGCGGACTCTGCCGTTGTGCTTTGTAAAGATGGGCGGTGACTGTCGTTGCGTGTTTTTGACAAGGTTTTTATTCTTTTTCTGTGTGTATGCGCGCGCGTGCTTGCTTGCGTGCGTGCGTGTATCCTGTTTGGTCATCTGAACTTGCGTCTGGACGCTTGTGATGGCGACCGACGGAGAGGCTGCTACTACCACACACAAACCTTGAATGGACGCGAATTGTCCGTTATCGGCTCTGCGCGTGTGTTTTCTTCTTTAATCCCCTCTTCTTTTTCTCGGTGCTCTTGTGTTGTTTTTTAAATTTCCCGCAGTTATTTGTTGTTGTCCTTCGCTTACGTGTGTGTGTTTGTATCTGCTTTGTCGGTCGATAGCGCCGCGTGTCGTTGATCGTGCATTTGTTTTGTGCGTGGTGCGTGTGGTTTTTTCTCCCTGCGGCTGTCTCGCTTCTTCTTATTCGGAAGGGATGGTGCTTCAGGGACTGCGGTTGCGATTACCGTTTGCATCGCGCGTGATGGTGTTTTTGGGAGAGTCGTCTATGTTGCACCTTGCTGCTCTGCGTTGTTATGGGTGCCTCCTCGTCTTTGTGCGTTGGGAGTGTTTTGGTTGGTCTGGAATATCTCTCCAAAGACGTGTGGAGCGGCTGATGGCCCTGCCCTTCTCCTTGTGTGCGACATGTCTGTCCCTCTTGTGTGCGTGCGTGCGTGCGTGGCGTTTACCACGCTGCTGTACTCCTCAAAAAATATTGTATGAAAAACCATTACACGGACGTTGCTCAGTCGTGATTGTTTGCGAGCTTTCGCGTAGATTAGAGACCAGAAGGTGAATCGAGCCATACAAACAACCGGATTGGATGAGTCCATTATCATTGCAGACGGCAATAAGCTCTCCTTCTCGCACCATTGCCAATACCTTGAAGTACGCCGTTTGATACCACACACGACCTGTACAACTTTTCATTGTTGCTGGGTCGACGCCCGAAAGTCAACCGTGGCTGCAGAGTTACCTTCCTGATCCGTTGTTTTTGTCCAGTGGGTTCGTGGGTGTCTGTGCTGACACAATCCATCCTTCGGCTCCGGGGCATTGCCTGAGCTCCAAAAAAGGGAGAGTGACAGTGTGAGAGAGCGAGACAGAGAGAGCGCGTGAATCTGAACGTGGTGTCTGTCCGGGAGTGCCGCGTGAGCGTGGTCGGTTGTCGTTGCTTGTGTGCCGTGGGCGCACTCCGTTGGCAATGGCGACTTCTGTGAAGATGCGACTGTTTGCCAGCGCAGACGAGTACATTATCACCGCCAATGATGCGGAAGAAACGCTGAGGTGCAGCCGTGTGGATGGCACGCTCTGTCCCGGTCGTCCACTTCTCGACCACTTTGAAGAAGGTTTGCTCGCACGTGATCTTTTGCTGTGGCTCATACGAGAATGAATGCTCGTCTGAGATCTTCTTTTGCTGCTTTTGCTTCTTCTTGTTGTTTCTGTGCGCGAATGCAATATTTGCCGGTACCAGAGGGATGTATGTGACATCAATTTTTTAATGCTCGCTTTTTGCAACGCAACATTCAGAAGAGACAAAGGGCGGTGCGCCTGCAGTTGTCGGTGACATCCAGGGTGTGATCGGAAAGATCCGCCTCTTCTCCGGTAAGTATCAAGTACTAAGGATATGCATAGACAACCGCATGTGCTGAAATTGTTCGCTATAATGCGAGTTAAAACCCCAGAATGCACGACCCTCGCCCCCCACCCACCCACACACACACACAGAGGTAGAGACCTTCGTACTCAAAACGCCTTTGGCGTAAGCCCATCGACTCTACAGAGGGAAAGAGGGAGAGCGTAACTTGTGTCTAATGACCTATGTTGACCATGCCTTTGCCTTCCGTTCCCGCATGTCTGCGGCACAGGTTGGCGCCTGATTGTCATCACAGAGTCGACTTGCGTTGGACAAATTGCCGCAGCAGATGTGTTTCGAATCGACAAAATTGCCGTCCTCCCCTTGCTTAAGGATGTCGATCCGCTGTCAGACATGCAGGTGTGTGTGTGTGCGTGTGTACATATATATATAATGCCGTCCCATCTGCGACTCGATGCTGTTGGATTACACCCACACGCCAGAGGGTATACAAGAGCATGGTGTAAGCTATACACGGGGGCTATGGTGCTTTCCATAATAACTCCCGATTTCAATTGCTCCTACACAGAACGACGGAGATGAGAAGGAGGGGGGCCAAGCCACGCCTTCAGCGCCAGGAGTGTCTGGACAGCGGAGTCCGCGGCCAACGCCCCGCGAGGAAGTCGTCGTCGGTCAGCCTACCGAGCGCATCACCATGATGCAGGACAAGGCACCGCAGTCCACTCCGAGCGGTAACACGGGAAGCGGGACCGCGGGGGCGTCAACGCCACCCAATGCACCAATTGCAACGACGCGCAACACAAACGACAAGATGCAGGATATGATCGCAAAGACGCTCGATTCTGTGAAGACGGCACTCGCGCTTAACTTGCCGATGGATAACATTAAGGATCGCGGAAAGGGCCTTACTGTGAGTTTCAATGTACCTTTGCATGTGTGTGTGTGCGTGTGCATTTTGTGTGACAAGTGTGCAACTCGATGTCATTGACACATCCCACAACAAACAAACAAACAAACAAACACACAAACACACACACACATACATACATACACACACACACATAAACACCCCTTTGCATGCACACTGTGCGCTTTTCTTTTCGCACGTTGTCTTCATTTCCACACAGCCGGACATCCAGCTCAAGTTTCGCACACAGCTTGAGCAGCGTCTCATTCGCGAGATTCGACGGATGTACGACAGCGGCTTCTTCTTCTACTCTTACGAATACGATCTTACCAACACTGTTCAGCGCACGGCCGCTGCCAATAACGCCGCGGGCTCGTCAGCAGGCATCCTCCCACGCAAACCTCTGTGGCGCGGCGCCGATGAGCGATTCTTTTGGAACAAATCAATGTGCATTGACCTGATTGGGTCTCTTGTCGCGTCGCGGAGGGCGTCGGTGGAGGTTGGTGCAACTGATGACGAGGGACAGCCCCACTCTCTACACGACATTGTCGATCGGTGGGTTTTGCCCGTCGTCCAGGGATATGTGTCTCTCATACGCTGCCGTGTGGGATCGAGCGACTTTGAGGTTGCGCTCATTTCGCGGAGGAGTCGGCACCGCGCTGGAACGCGATACAGGCGCCGTGGAATTGACGCCTCGGGGAATGTTGCGAATTACGTCGAGACGGAGCAAATTGTGCGGTTCGAGGGGCACACCAGCGCGTTTGTGCAGGTGCGGGGGTCGGTGCCCGTCTTCTGGACGCAGTCGGGGCGGCAGTATCGACCACTTGCGCGTTTGGACCCGACGAAAACGGCGGATGAGACGCTTGCGGCATTCCGCGTGCATTTTGGCTCTGAAGTGGCGCGGTACGGATCGAAGGTTGTTGTTGTGAACCTCTTGGAGCGCACGGGAGGACAAGAGATGATGTTGTGCAACTCATTTGCAGACAACATTTTGCGGCAGGGATCGGACGATGTTGGCTATTACGAGTTTGACTTCCATCTGCACTGCAAGGGAATGAAGTACGAGAACGTGAGCTTGCTCATCGATCAGCTGGACGTGTGCATCACCGACATGCGACACTCGTGGGTGAGCCCGACGGGTCAGCTCTTGTGCACGCAGCAGGGCATCTGCCGCACCAACTGTCTGGACTGTCTGGACAGGACGAACGTTGTCCAGAGTGCAATTGCGCGGCGTGCGTTTGCAGCGCAGCTGATGCGGTTTGGGATACTCTCCCCGGAGCAGTCTGTCTCTGGAGAGGGGGCGTCAGCACTGCAAGAGGCGTGGGCGAACAACGGCGACGCTATCAGCAGACAGTACGCGGGCACTTCGGCCATGAAGAGCGACTACACGCGCACGGGAAAGCGCAATTGGCACGGGATGATGAACGATGGATACAACTCGCTCGCCCGCTACTTTATGAACAACTTTCGCGACGTCTATCGGCAGGCTGTCATTGACCTTCAGCTGGGGATTGCCACGCCGGAGGACATTCTGGCATCGTCGTCGGCGGAGACGTCGAGTGATGGCGACGGAGCGGAAGAAGCTGTTGAAGGCGAACCGTCTGCGAGCGTGCAGCCGGCAACAGAGGAGGAGTGGAACAGGTTTCGCGAGGATTCGTACGCTGACGCACTTGCGACGTGCAAGTCTGTGCTTGTTCCCAACAACGAGTCGCAGATTGGCGGATGGATTCTCGTGGAGGTCGAGGGGTGGGTTGGGCGGGACTGCCATCTGCGCGCATTCGAGTTTTACTTTGAACCGCTGATTTCGGACTTTTGATCATCCTTTTGTCGTGCTTAATCTGACGTTGTTGTTTTGCGAAATGACATAGTGTATGAGTTTGCCCATGTGTCTATGAGTTTGTTAGTGTTTCTTGGGGAATGCGCACCAAAGCACTGACCTTGACCAGAGCATCACCACAATTTTTATATATGTTTTTCATTGAATCGAAATGGGATGGATGTGCCAATTGCGTGTGTGAGTCTGAACTCCCATCTGCGGATTGCGATTGTTGATTGCTTCTGTTTTTATCATCGTGCAGCAATGGCCACGAGCACGATGTTGTGCTTTTGCTCACCGACCTTGCCTTCTACCTGGCGGACTATTCGTTCGATTCGGAAACGGTGGAGTCGTTCCTTCGTGTGCCACTGAATGAGATTCGCCTCATCAAAAAGGGTGAGCAATGCGTCTCGCATCCCCCTTGTTCGTCGCGTGGAAACACCTTTTGCCTCTTTCTTGTTCTATTTTCCCCCTCCTTTTTTGTTTTTTTTTGTTGCCCTTTTGGTATTTTGTAGCCTTTTTGAGTTCGTGGGCATATCATAGCACACCCACCATGAAGATTCGCAACGTCCGCCCACCCAACACGACAACACACACGGTTTTGATTCAACATTTCACAGCAAATTCATGCAACCCACGCTTAGAACCCATCTCAAGCCAACGAAAACGCACACTTTTGTTCGACCAATCGCCACCCATCCCCGCTTGTGTTCATCATCGCACTGCCGCCTCTTCTGTGTTTGCAGGCAACTTTAGCACAAGCCGTGGCAACCTCAGTGGGTTTCTTTCCAGCCGCGCCGTTGCCAAGCAGTTTGGCTTCCGCATATACTCTGGCAACCGCGCTGGCGCCGATGTGGCGTCGCTGTCGACGGATCCGACGTCGCCGGTCCTTGCTCCCGCAGTGGCGCCAACGTCCCCCGAGAGGCTTCCGGAGATTGCACTTGGCGATGCAGCCGGAGCCGGCGGCATGACACAGTCTCCAAGGCCATCGCCCGCCGCCGCCGCACCCGCACCCGCACCCTCCGCATCGCCGTCAGCGGGACGGAAGGCGGGCCTCACCTTCAACAGCGCAACGGCTGCATTTGCGCGGCTGTTTGGAACGAGCGGATCGGCGGCAGGTGTCCGCCGGGGCTCTGCAGGGGACCTGCTTGCGACGTCGCCGCCGAGTGCGGGCGTGGCACTCCCGTCCCTGGCGCCGCCCGCTCAGCAGTCGATGGGCACGCCGACGCCGACGCCGACACAGGGGAGTCCACAGGGAGCGTCTCACCACGCGGTGGTCGCCACGGCAACGGTAGCTGGCGGGGTTGCAGTGGTGTCAGCACATACAAGTGCGTCATCAGCGCCCGCGTCGCATATTGATGGTGCGGTGCATCCCACCCACCCCATTCCGGATGTTGCTGTGACTGCGGGCGATTCGGTTACCCCGGCTGCACATGTCGATGGCATGCATGTCCATACAGTTGCCGCCACTGCTCACGCCACCGCCACCCCGGCTGTTGCGACACCAGCTGCGTCGCCTGGCAGCAGCACGCTCGCCCCTGTGCAATCGCCGTCCGTGCGTCCCCGCAGCGGTACGAAGGGATCGCTTATTGAACACACACTGCGCGTGTCCGTCAGCCGCACATCGGAGGATGCAAAGGGTGGGCGTGGAAACTGCTGCCGTTGCTGTCTGTCATCTAACTTCAAGCCTCTGTGTGTTGTCTGTTTGTTTGTGTGCGTGTGTGTGCGTGTGATGTGTACATATTTGGTGGCAGGGACTTCTGCTCTGTACCTGACTGGCCATGAATTCCCTCCCTTTCTCTCCGTATTTCTCCGTTTATAGTCGTCACTGACGACATTTGCGACAAATTTGCTGCGCTTGGTCCCAAATTTGGGTACACGATGACCGATGGGGTTCTTGAGCGGTGAGTTTTCCGCAGCAGTGCTCACGCGCAATCACTCTGCAGTGTGTGCTGTGTGCGGTGGTGTTGATGTAGTGCCTACAGCCACAAACAACCACTCATATATACTCTCTTGTTTCTGATAACAATTGAAGCATTCACATCGTATTGCAAAGCCCGATATCGTTGGTCTCCGCTCACTCTTCTCCGCTTATATTGCTAAGACTCTGTTCACTTTAATGACTTTGTTGGCTGTCCCACGTGATCAATCCCTTCCCCGACTCAAAAACCGCGCCACACTTATCAATCATTGGCATGCTTCTGTCATGCTGATCTCCCTGTCTCTTTTCTTTCTTCATTTTTGTTGCAGTGGCTCGAATCTTTTGCAGACGATGAACAAGATTCAAAGCCAGATTGTGTCCAAAATCCAGAGCCAGATGGGCTCCAACCGTGGACAGGCAGCATCCGGGGCGAATGCTCGCGCGCCGCCGCAGTCCAAACTGACGAGCAAATCGACAGAAGATGTGCCGTCCACCGACGCACCCGCGACGGCGGAGGCCTTCCACGATGTGGAGCTCTGATTCAGAAATACATTCAGTGCAAAAAACCTCCTCTGCAGCAATGTACATGTTGCTAAAGCAAGTTTCTGCTGGGATCTGTGTTGGTTGTTGTTGTTGTTGTTGTTGTTGTTGCTGTTGTTGTTGTTGTTGTTTGTGATTGTATTATTGTTGGTGGTGGTGGCGGTCTTGTCGCTGCTTCTGCTGTTGCTGTGGTGATGGTTCGCGGGGACAGGCCTGCGTGCTGTCTTTGCGTGTATTCGCTTTCGCAGTTGCGATTGCGTAATATTGTTAACTGCTGTTCTCTGGGGAAGTCGCGCTAAGTCGTTGTGGATTTTTACTAGTGCAATTGCATTGAGCATAAGGCATAGATCTAGCGCAGGATCCAGAGCACCTGCTTCTTAAATGCAGTCAATACACCTCTTCACTCCTGAGTGAATGAGAGCGCCCTTGCTGCTCTTACTTCACACGCGAGTCAATAAAGGGTCAAGGGTGAAGGGGGAGGGGCTCGCCGTTTACTCTGACCCCAGAGGTACTGAGGACCTCAGCCTGCCGGCCCGAGATCGGGCGTCTGGGTGCACCGCCAACCTTAACTGCAGGCCTGCTGCTGAGTCGTCACTACCGTCAGTGATTGGCCGCATTCAGCGCCGGCAGTCACTGCTGTCCTGACTCGGTTTTGCAATCCGAGAACACGACTGATAAGTATTTGCGGCACTCGCGCTCTCCCTACTTTGTCTCACGTAACGAAGGCTTTCTGTTTTCATTTGTCGCCGGTGTAGCTGTATTACACTGCAAAAAGGGAAGATGGCCGACATAATCGCCACGCTCAAGGACATTGCCAATCTGCCCATCTACAATGAGCTCGTGGGCGTCACCAAGCAACCCGCCGCAGAAACAGCTCGGATTGCGTACGATTATGTGGTGGAACTGACAAAGATCAAGGTCGGATTCTGGCTGTTTTTCGCCCACTGCCTGCTGACGGTGCTCTACCTCAGGATTAAGGACGCTGGTGTGTGTCCCTTGCACGTGCATGTTGCTCCACTTCATACCCCTTCACGAACACCCCTTTACGACTATGTCTGTTGAAAAACAGCACTGATCAATCGCCGTGCGCTTGTTGTTACACCTTTCGTCCAACAGACGCCCTTCCGCATGCACGCCGCAATCCTATTGTCAGCTGTCTCTTGACTGTTGTCGTGTGCTGTGGCAGCAGCATCACAACAAGCATCGTGATCGGAGAGCGTTTTCAGCCCCTCGAATACGACTATCCTATTATTGCCGCCATTCTCGCATGGTTGGTGGCCTTCCATGTGTCATGTTGAGCTTTGTCTTGAAAAATGTGCAATTCTCTCGGCGGGAAATCTTCCTTTGTAGGCGTTTGTGTGGGATGTACTGGTTGTGAATGCGGATGAGCACTCATCCTATTCCTTATGGGAGTCGATGTGGGCTCGTGTGTGCGTTTGTCGAATAATATGTGTCCTTGTGGATGCTCTCTGCCATTTATTTGCTATGAGTATACGCGTTTAATGACTCTCCTACAAAACGATATTGTGTGTGCGTGCGCTTGCGTGCGTGCGTGCGTGCGTGTGTGTGTGTGTGTGTGTGTGTGTCTGTCTGCGTGCTTTCAGGTACATTATCTACTTCAGCCCATTCGATCTCGGCATCAAGCTTGTTAAGTTCACCCCCATCAAGGTGCGACTACTGCAAGAACAACTCTCTGTGACGGCACTTCATGAACTCACGCGCACACACGCGCACACACACATATATATATATATATATATATATATATATATTTTATATATACACACACACTGGCGAGGTTATGACAAGGGAATTTACGTTGCCTGTCCCGCGTGTGTTTTGCTTCGCAGGTCGCCCTTTCCATAATGAAGGAGATTCAGCGAGTGCGCAAAATTATCATCAACGTTGAGCTCGCCGCCGCGACCGTGTTTCCAAAGTCCATTGTGGGCATCGTCGTCCTCGGCACTATCGGAGGTGCGTTGTCGCGTGTGTGCCGTGTGTGGTCGTGGCGTTGTTGTGGCGTTGTCATGGTGTTGCTTGTTTCTGGTTTGCGATACCAATGCCATGACAGTGGTCCACGCACATCTTGCCGATTCCACTCGCACGCTTCCACTTGAGCCCACTCTGCAACGGAATGTGGATTGGATTGCGCATGTGCAAAGGAGTGATTGCTCACTTGTGTGTGTGTGTGTGTGTATTGTGGATCGCAGGCTGTGGAAGTGGCCTGTGGGGCTGGATTGCGAGGGTCGCACGCGGGGCACCCGCCCACTTTGAATTGGACGACCCCACATTGTAAGCATCGCTCATTGGCATTCCTTGTGTGCGCATCGAGTGCATGTTTACATGCGCTTTAGTGTCACCTTTGTGAGTGTGTGTGTGTGCGTGTATATTTTGTGTTTGTGTATGTAAGTATGCTTATATTTTGCGTCGAGTATAGCTTGTGCTTTGATTGCCCTCCGCACTTTCTTTTCTTTGCCTCTCAGTGCATTCATATCGCTGTCGATGGTTGTTATGTGCATTGCCTTCTCCTGTTATGTCCTTCTCGTTTCTCAAAAAGAGAATTTGCGTTCTTTTCAGTCTGTGCCATCGCCTCACTCACTGGTCACTTCCTCTCTGCTTACTTGCCTCCATATACATACACGCACACACAAACATGTATACACATACACACACACACACACACACACACACACACACACACATATATATATATATATATATACACACACACACATACGCGCACACACACACACACACAGCTCCACTCGCTCATCTCTCTACGCCAGCATTGCCCTCGCACTCGCTCAAAAGGGTCTCGTGCCGTACGACAAGACGGGCGTCGCCGTAATTTTCCTTGTGGCCACTGTTCTTTACCACGTAGTTTCCGCTGTCACTGGCGCCTCTCCGAATGCATTTTATCCGATTGAGCTTGTGCCGCGCGCGCTCCTTGCGGTTGGCACAGCCACGCAGCCGTCGGAGAAGACAGGCACGCCATCTTCGGCCCCGAGAGCATCGGCAGGAGTGTCGGCAGTGTCGCCCAACAAGAATGGAAAAGAAAAGAAGCACTGAAAGACTGACGAGTGCCCGCTTTTATATGGAATGGTTTGCATGGGAGAAGGATCAAAATAGGCTTATTCTAATAACATCCCAAGATCTCCAAATTGATAAACTTATCTGTGTTCCCAAAGAATCCTCCTATCTGCCAGTTTGTGCGTGCAACAACATGTGTGGTCGCCAGTGCATTGTATGGACGGCCTGTATCGTGTCAACTGAGCTTAAGCAGCTATTCAGCACTATATCATGGCAGAGTTTAATCTGCTTCCTGACCGAAAACTGACATCGAGCGTGAAAATGTCGCAAAAGCAGGGATATTTCAAAGTGCGGGTCCATTGACAGGAACACATGGGGAATTTCATTCCACACAAACAGCCATTGCTATGATCGTGCGCGCCCATCCTTCCACCGCATCAACACTCCAAACCACCTCAGCAGGGGCTTCGTCGTCGTCGCCGTCAATTCCAGTACGAGTTGTGCGGGGATGGTCAGTGTGGAGTTCTACAGGGACGACTGCCATCCGCCGCAACGTGCCCATCCTTCCTCCTGTTCGCAGTTAAAGCAGTTGCGCAGCGTGGGGGGGAAAATTTCAGTCACGCAAGCGCCGGCGCAGATCTTCTTGAATGTATTCCTGTCATATGCGTCCATCCTCGCGGCGGTTGCCCTTGCTCCTCCTCGATTTGAAGATGAACTGGCTGCCCTCGCCGGCTGTGATTCCGCCCTTTGTGCCGTGTGTGATGACAAGACGCCTGCCTTGACCTCATTCAGCAGGACGGACCCGGCGACATTGCCATCCGTGCGGCGTGCAAGGAATTCGGGGCGACGTTGGTTTACTTCTCGTCGACAAACACAATGGGGTGATCTGGATGATCACAGCGGGGGATTGGGATCTTCGACAGGAAGGCACGGCGAAAGCGGGGACGCTTGCGCTTGTGATGCATCCGCTTGTGTGGGGCCAATGAGTCTTTCATACCCCATATTGCTCAGCTCCTTGTGCAGCCTTGATCGCTTGAACGGAAAGCCTTCGTTGCAGAGTTTGTCGTGTATATCGTTGATTGTGGGCACATGGTTGTCGGCGTTGAACTCGTTGATGATCCTGACAATAGATGGTCGCCACTCTGCGCAAGACTTTTCGCGGGCTGTCGAATGGTAGCGCTTCTTGGGTGATGGTGGAAGCGCTTTGTTGTTCTTCATGTACACGCGAATGAGTCCGCGTGCGAGATCAATGCCGAGACCGCATTGGCTGGCGGCGACCTGCGCTGACTTCGCCACGCGACCAGCCTTGAGTGCGGCGTATGTCTGAATAAACCGCTCCTTCACAGAACGCGGCGTGCGACGGCCACCATTCTTCTTTCAGGGGTTGTTTAATGTGTGTGTTTGTAATAAATAGACTGCCAATTATTTTAAATAACAATGTACGCTTCAGAGGTTTGTACTGAATGAGATGTAGCCGAATATTCATCTTTGGTTTGCGAATTCATTGGCAGCCTTTCAGTAGTTTGAATTTGAGGCGCGCAAATTCAGCCCCCGGTTGCCAAAATGGTCACGTGACTGTTTCCCGCCAAAACTCAGTGAGCAGGCGGCGATGCCGACATCAGTTTTAAGTTTGTAACAGCGACAAACACACATTTGAAAGTACACTAGTGAAAACCGAGCACGCTGCTAGATATAAAGGCACCTGTGCGATATATATTTCCGTTAAAGATGCGGCTGCGCAGTGGGGAAGTGGATGAGGATGTCGTGGAGGAGCATGCGAGCCAGGAGAGCACGCAATCGGAGCGTGGGCGCGGCACACAATCGTCTCGAAAGAACTCTAGCAATGTGCAGCCTCATGCACGGCAGCAGGTGACGCCGCATGTCAAGCAGTGGGTGCTTGTGGCCCCAAAAGGTGTGTGTGTATGTGGGTGTGTGTGGGTGTGTGGGTGTGGGTGGGTGTGTGTATGTGGGTGTATGTGGGTGTATGTGGGCGTATGTGTGTGTGTGTGTGTGTGTGTGTGTGTATCCATTGTGATCCATTCTCTGTGTTTGTGATCCTTTGTTGATCCCGAGTGATCAATGCCTGCTGTCATAAAATGCCCTCGCAGAGTGCGCCACGGAGGCCACAGAGCAGTGGAAGGTCGTCACTCTTCCGTCTCCCAAAACCGGTAATACAAACACACACACACGCCCGAATCCGCCGTTTGCGCGTGTTTGCCCTTTGTATTGGACTCTGCATCCTGCGTTCTCGCGTGTGTTGGGTGTGACAGAATGGATCGGGTTTCCATTACCAGTGACTCATTTACGCCGTGCATCCACTTTACAGGCGAGGCCACGCGATACATTCTGTCGGACACCTGTCGCTTGCTTGAGCTTCAGGAATTGAGGGAGGACTGCCGGTCGTGGTTTGCCGGAAACACATACCATGAAAGTGAATATCGCTGAACACGCCACGTGCACACACACACACACACTCTCTCTCTCTCTCTCATTGTTGTTGTGGAGTCCATGGGCACAGCGCTTATGACACTGACTTGAATCCTGACATTGATGCATGACCATGCCGTGCTCAGTGCATCTTTCACCGCTCACAATACGCTCACAATCCGCTCACAATCCGCTCTCGTGGTGTCTCTCTTTGTTTTCTGTCGCTTTTCATTTTTCATTGCCCGGTGGACATGATCGCAGACGGCTCCATATACCTCACAAATGTGGTTGATGCGCTCTTTCTGCTGCTGCCACTGATGCTCGGACGGGCTGCGAGTGCGGTAAGTGCGCGCGCACAGACACTTCATGCACACATATGTTTATATGTGTACACACACACACACACACACCGAGGTTTCTTGCCAAAGTACTCTATTCTCTCTCTCTCTTCTCATTGTGGAGTCAATGGGCATAGCGCCTATGACACTGACTTAAATCCTACATCTCTCTCTTCTCATTGGAGTCGATGGGCTTATGCCTAAGGCGTTTTGAGCACTGAAGGTCTCTCTCTCTCTCTCTCTCTCTCTCTCTCTCTCTCTCTCTCTCTCTGTCTTGTGGAGTCCATGGGCACAGCGCCTATGACACTGACTTGAATCCTACATCTCTCTCTCTGTCTCTCTCTCTTTGTCTCTTTGTGGAGTCCATGGGCACAGCGCCTATGACACTGACTTGAATCCTACATCTCTCTTTCTCTCTCTCTCTCTCTCTCTCTCTCTCTCTCTTTCTCTCTTTCTCTCTTTCTCTCTTTCTCTCTCTCTCTCTTTCTCTCTCTCTCTCTCTTTCTCTTTTGTGGAGTCCATGGGCACAGCGCCTATGACACTGACTTGAATCCTACATCTCTCT
>CALSCR010004119.1:0-27872 GCA_943704495.1 Pigoraptor chileana
CCATCCATCCGTACATCTGCTTCTGCGTCAGATGTGCTATGCGGCTTTATGTCTCTCTCTCTTTCTCTCTCTCTCGCTCTCTCTTGTGGAGTCGGTGGTCGAAAAACGCACAGTGCATCAACTCTCTTCCACTATGCCGCCCCCGGTTCGGTTTTCTGCGCAATCGCTTGTCGTTGCCGAATGTGGCTCTGTCATGTATCCGCAACACCTCAATATTTGCTAACCCTGAAGAAATTCCGTTTTGGTATTTCCCGCTGCAGTATCTTGAGTCTGGGGACCAGTTTTGCGACCGTTTGGATGGAGACTTTTCGTTTGTTGTGTTTGACACGCGGGACAACTCTTACATTGTTGCCCGCGATGCCATCGGAGTCACGTGTCTCTATCAGGTGCGTGTGTGTGTCAGTGTGGATGGGTAGGCATTTTTGCGTAATGGCGTGTTTGTGACATCACTAAGCGTATACGTCGCGCCTATTTTGTTCGTCGATCGTCTCTTTGGTATGCTTACTCTGCAATCTGTGCGTGTGTGTGTTTGTATGTACGTGTGGGTGGCGATCGCTGTGCAGGGATGGGGCAAGGACGGATCTGTATGGTTTGCGTCGGAAATGAAGGCATTGAAGGACCACTGCGAACGCATTGAGGCATTCCCCCCGGTGAGAGATTGGTTTGTTTTGTTGTGTTTGTTGTTTGTGTTTGTTACTGCATGGCCATGATGATGATCATTACTGTCGTCATTCGCGTTTACGTACATGCATCTATATCTTGCGTGCATTGTGCGTAATTGTGGATGTGTCTGTGTACTGTGTGTCGGAAGTTGATCTGGACTTTTTTTTGTTTCTCTCTCTGTACCAACGCTGACCATCCTTTTATAAAACACACGCATTCTCTCTCTCAATCTCTCTCGCTCTCTCTCTTACACACATGCATCGCACGCACAGGGCTATGTCTTTTCAAGCAAGACGGGCATGCGTCGCTATTACTCGCCAAAGTGGATTGACGAAAACCTCATTCCCACAAGGCCGGTCGATCTGAAGCAACTTCGCGAGTCTTTTGAGCGTGCTGTTGTCAAGCGGCTGATGTGCGACGTGCCGTACGGTGTCCTTCTCTCGGGCGGCCTCGATTCGAGTCTTGTGGCATCCATTGCGCAGCGACACGCCCGCAGCAAGAACGAGGTGCGCAATGTGTCTGTTTCTGTTCTGTGTTTGTATGTTTGTTGTGTGTCCATCTGTTAGTCAAGCAAACTCAACCCTTTTCTGCCAACTGCACAAATGCGTTCATTTCTTTCAACTCGAAATATACCTCTCCCAATTGGCATTGCATTGTTCCGCACATCCTGCTGCATGCACGCATCGTCCTCTAGGCACCCGAGCACAGCATTGACTGGTGGCCGCGCCTCCACTCTTTTGCGATCGGCCTCAAGGGCGCCCCCGACCTCAAGGCCGCTCGATCAGTGGCGGACTTTCTCGGCACGGCGCACCACGAGTTCCACTTTACGGTTGACGATGGTCTCGATGCCTTGCGACAGGTGTGTGTGTGTGTGTTTGTGACAGAGTGCATATATGTCTTTGAGTCGGTGTGTCGGTGTGTGTCGGTGCTAGCCATTAGCAATGTGTGTCTCTTACCTTTTTGTTTTTGCGAATGCGATAAACCTTAGATCTGTGAAGTCGGAAATTGATTTTCCGAAGTACATTTTACATTTCCTATGCATTTCACACTTCGTTTGTATGAATGTGCCGCTTACCGCGCGTGTGCATGTATGGTGTGTGTGTGTGTGATATAGGTCATCTATCACCTTGAGACGTACGACACTACGACAGTGCGTGCGAGCACACCGATGTTTCTGTTGAGCCGGAAGATCAAAGCAACGGGCGTCAAGATGGTGTTGTCGGGAGAGGGAAGCGACGAGATCTTTGGAGGTGCGAGGCTCGAATGTTTTCGTTCATCTGTGTGTGTGTGCATGATTGTCTATTCATGTGTGCGTTTGTATCTGCATCTTTGTGGATTATTGTATTTCAAAAGTGCGTTGCGTGTCTGTGTGCCTTTCGCATGCTCTTTGATTGTCTTTTTTTTTGCCGAGTAGGTTCACTGAAATGCTATTATTATGTTCATCGACGGTTATTTGCTGTTTATGACACTGACGCGCGGACACGCACACACTCAGGCTACCTCTACTTCCACAAGGCACCGTCGGCGGAGGAGTTTCACAAGGAGACGGTGAAGCGAGTGCTGAATTTGCACACTGCAGACTGCCTCCGCGCGAACAAGAGCACCATGGCGTGGGGCTTGGAGGCCCGAGTCCCGTTTCTCGACAAGGCCTTCCTGGACACGTCCATGGACATTGATCCCAAGGAGAAACTGCACGTGACCGGACGCATTGAAAAGTACATTATGCGCGCTGCGTTCGACACCCCAGAGGACCCGTACCTTCCCCGCGAAATTTTGTGGCGTCAGAAGGAGCAGTTTTCCGATGGAGTCGGATACAGCTGGATAGGTGAGTGCCCTTTTTTTAATTGTTTGATTGTGTGTGTATGGGTGGTGGGTGGTGGGCGTATGTTTCGTGTGTGTGCATGCACGCAACGGCGGAAACAAATACAAACAAATACAAGCACATCATGCAAGCACCAAACCCCTCACACGCAACCACACACATACCCATCGGACGCCTCCCACGTGCAGACGGTCTCAAGGCCAACGCAGAAAAGTCTGTGTCGGACGACGAGTTTTCAAAAGCGGCGGCACTTTTTCCGGTGGACACGCCCAAGACAAAGGAGGCGTTTTACTATCGGTCGATATTTGCGTCGATGTTTCCGCAGGAGTCTGCGCGTGCGACAGTTGTGAACTGGGTGCCCAAGACAGAGTGGGGCTGCAACGCCGATCCCTCTGGTCGCGCGCAGGCCGTCCACCTCGCGGCACTCGACACCCCCGCGCCCGCTGACGGCCTTACTCGCTGATGAGATGTGGTCCCGTGTGTGTGTGTTTTCCGCGCGCTCTCTCTGTCTCCCGCTCTCTTTGTCCCCCACTGTGATCGAGTCGATGGGACTGTGCTGCGTCCTGTCGGCGCCGCTTTGAAGGATTATAGTCCATGTGTGGCGCCCATCGTCCCCACAGTGGGAGACCACAGCGCTCTAAATATTCGTCGTAATACACGTGGATGCAGTGGCAAAATAGTCCACTTGAATTACCCTCCATTTGTATCTTTCACTCCTTCCGTCGCACACATTGTTCTGTCTGCCCATTGCAAAATTGTTTTGACAGAACGACAGTCGTGTTTTGGGGGTTTGATTTCACCGTTCATTTGTTGATTGATGGCCACCTCTCCTTGCTGTGGGACAACACAACAACAAAGACATACACGCATAGTATGCATGGCGTCAAATACCACGGCACAAACAGGCATATACACGTAAAACACACGCAAAACACGCAAAACACACACACATGCACGCTTGATATATATTACAAGCATCCACATTTCTTTTCATGTGGGTTGATAAACAAGAAAATCGTAATAGCAACAACCAGCACAAACACGCGCGCAGAGACACGCAAAAACACACACAAACGCACAAGGCAGAGTCCCGACGCCAACCTCACAGCTCGTGCTGGAAGTAGTGGCGGATGGACCCGTGGTTCTCGAGGAGTTCGGTTGGAATGAGCATCAGCAGCATGCGCGAATTCTTGATCTGCTTGTCAATCGCCCGCGACAACGGCAGGTAAAACACGGCAAACACAACAAACATAATCACATTGACCACAATCGCCGCAATTTCAGAGTTCTTTTGGAAGCTTTGTACGTTTTGCGTCGCAGAGTCGGCAAGATTGGTGGTCGATGCAATCGTCGCCGCGCTGAGATAGTGGAACAGGAGATCACGCACAAACACCATCTCATCGCTGTTGAGCGCATCGTATGTGTCCGCTGCTGCCATGGGTCGGGGGACGGTCGACAGCGACAGCATCATGGACTCGCACGTGTCGAGGAAGGCGCGGAGTGCAACATCAAGCCCCTTTGTCATAATGCCGCCCGCAAAGGTCTCGCATCCGGGTGCCGAAATGTAGTTGCATGCATCGCCAAAGAGTATGGACGATTGTCCAGACAACCGCGCGAGTCCCGGGGTTCCCATGGACACGTTGCCAAACAGCAGGCCATCGTGCACCCACCGCGCCTCGTCAATCAGCGCAAGACTGCGCACGGTGGCGTTACCGAGAGCATACGCATCCCCCGCCGCAGCGCACTCGCGCGTGAAATAAAAGACCTCCCCGAGCAGATATTCTCGGGTTCCAGACCACATCACGTTGGGCCCTGCATTGTCCGTGTCCCAAATGACCTGGTCCGCCAGGATACCCACCGCAACAAAGTACCCGACACAAATGGGCACAAAGATGAGCGCCTTTATGATCCACCACCGCTGCTGCACGATCATGTTGCCCAGCGTCCGCCACCACCGATGCGGATTTGACATCTTCTTGGCTTGGTGGTGGTGTCGCCCACCCTTTCCGCGGGATCGCTTCTCGTGCGATGCACGCACGGGCGTTGCCGCCGCGTGGTTGCCGGGCGAATTCGACCCCGCCGCCGCCGCCGCACGCAGCCCTTGCGCAAGCTTCTGCATCTCATCATAGTCGGCATCCTCCTTGACAGACTTCCCTGACACGTGCCGCCGCGATGCAGACATGTGGCTCTCCATGGTCGCCGCGGAATGCTGCGATTTCTCGTCGTTGAAGCCGTCGTCGCTCAGGTCAGCGTCGTCGTTAAATTCGCTCACAAGAGCCTCGAACCGC
Organism: Pigoraptor chileana; assembly: GCA_943704495.1. Classification (NCBI taxonomy): domain Eukaryota; class Filasterea; order Ministeriida; family Capsasporidae; genus Pigoraptor; species Pigoraptor chileana. The sequence continues at coordinate 4,774 of CALSCR010004119.1, forward strand.
TCCGTCGCCTGCGCAGACGCCTGGCGCACAGACTCCCGGGGGATCTCGAGGAACAGCCCCAGCATCTTGCCCATCCGGTTATTCGCCATGATCAGCGCCGGTGCCATCAGCCCAAACCCAAGAAAAATAATGCACGTAAACGGCGTCCATATTATGATGTCTGCAATGCTCATAAACGAGTTGGCATAGTCGTTGATCTGCTGTCCGTACATCAGCGTCGTCGTCTCGATCGCCACAATGAGGTAGTCAAAGGAGTTGGCGAGGACATACCACACGTTGAAGTTGGCCGTGGAATTCACCTGCGCTTCGGGCAGTTGTGCCACAAGCGACGACGCCGTCACAAACGAGCCAATCTCCTGGATCAGCGAGCCGATTCGTTTTGTGATGACGGCATTGATTTTTGTGACAAACGGAATTGTGCGGAGTGAATAAAACGCCAGGACATCTCCACGTAGGCACCGTCCGCCGTCAAATAGTGTCGACGCAATCGAAGCCACGTCTGACGTGGCATTCACCAGGATCGACATGTCTTCCGCGCGGGGTTCAAGGGTCGCGTTGAGCATGTTTGAGGAGAGCAGTTCGAGAGAGCGGGTGACAACGGCAATCTCTGCAATATCCCTTCGCTGTTGGCTGCTCGACACTGTGCAGTCAATGCTCTGTTTGTAGTCGCGCCCGTAGCTGCTGAGGACGAGCGTAATGATAATCGAGGCGGCCAATATGCACACCATTACAACCAAAATGCCAAAGACAAGCAGGACGCTTTCCTTAGACCGCTTTTTGTTGCGCGTGGAAATCGCGCGCAGTGCCTTTTCGTGTGGCGTGACACTCGACACGCGAGAAGACGAGACACTTCCCTCGTGCTCGTCGTCTTCGTATGCGCCGTACTTCTCGTCCATGCTGTTGTCCTTCATTGCATTCTCCTTCTTCTTGAACAGGGCGCCCAATCCTCCCTGGTCCTTACCCGGGCCTCCGCCGTTCGCCCCTCGCGCAGAATCGACGCTGAGACGCACCGCTTCCACTGACACGTTCGTGCTGCTTCCTTTTCTCCCGCGCGCATAGCCATCGCTGTTGTTGTTGTTGTCGTCGCTGTCGTTGGCAACATTCGAGTCCGCCCCATCCGAATCTTCAAAGTGAACGTTAACCGGGGCTTCCTTGTTGCGCCGAGGGTGCATCTCCATAGAGTCCATCGACCCCTTCGACTCCTTCCCCTTCGACGGCACGCTCTCCCTGCTGCCCCGCCCGAGTGCCTGTGCGGCGCTCATTGGATTGTTCTCTGAATCGTCACCGTCGCCCTCGTGGTATTCAATCACACCATACTTGTCCGGTGCAGAGTATCCTCCGTCGAGCAGCGCGGCACCGCTTCGTGGGCCGTCGTCTTCATCCGGGACTGCCCCAAACAGACGCGCCGTGGCCTCGCGAATCGCACGTGACGTCGCATCCTCGCCGCTCTGTCCGACGCCAGCAGCGGGTGCGGCAGCCTCAAGGGGCGGCGGGCGACGCGACGGCGGAGGCGTATGCGGCTGTGTGCGACGAATGGGCGTGTCTTCCATTGTCTTCGGACGGGACGAGGACGAGGACGAGGCAGGTGCCGGTGCCAGTGTTGGTGCTGCCACTGCCGCGTGTATGACCTCCGCCCCCAAGTCGGCCACAATGTACCCTCCCGTCAGTGGCTCTGCGTCAGCGAGTGACGGAATCGGTGGAAATGACGCCATCGCCGCGCGAATGGCCGCGGAAATAGCATCGGCGGTTGCAGTTGCCGCATTCGAAGCCTGCGCCACAGTCCCTCCCTCCCCGTGGAGCGCCGTCGCGGTAATGTCCGTTGTGAGCGCATTGAACGACGAGTGGCCGTCCAAAGTGGGCCGCGTGCGTGTGTCAATCACGCACTCGGCAGAGAGGCGCAGAATGCTAAAGTCGTCTCCGTGGACGTTCCAGGGCTTTGAGTTGATGTGGATGTCGTAAATTCCGCTCGTGAGGCGTTGTCGGAGCGCGATTTCTTCGGTTTTGCCGTTGAAAGTCGACGGAGTCTCGTTCAGCCACGATCCAATATGAATTGCGCCCGTCAGAAGCATGTCAGCACGCGACCCAAACAGCTCGGCGCACCCGGATGTGCACCCGATGATGCCGTCGTTCTTGTCCAGGAGAATAAAGTGGTCGCTCGTCACAAAAGGAATGAGCGCCGCAATGAATATCGCACCCTTCTTGTCATCAAACACCTGCTTCACGACAATGGTCACCGGAACGAGGTGTCCCGACTTGTGCAGGCCGAGAACGAACCGCCGCGCCACAATCTCGCTGTCCGCCTCTGTGTCAGCATTCCCCTTGTCGACAGTGTCGCGAATGATCTGGTTGTGGTGCTCTGCCATTGCACGCGGGATGATCGTGTTAATGGATCGCCCGAGCAATTCGGCGCGCTTGAATCCAAACAGACGCAGTGCAAGCTGGTTCGTGTCCACAACCTCGCCTTCTCGGCCCACCTCGCAGCTGATGGAAATCGTCGCGTTTTGGTCGGTAAACAGCTGCGTTGACGAGAGTTCTGTCGATTGCGACACCTGCATCTCTTCAAGCTCGTCTGCACGAACGAGGAGGTCCTCTCCGTAGCGCGCATCCTTGGCAGAGTATATGAGGAACCCGGCATACATGCGCAGCACCTGCGGCGACGTCGCGTTCGTGCGCATCAACCGTTCGTAGCTGTCGCGTGCCACAGACAACGCCATGCTGATCTTCAGGCCCGTCGCATACAAACGCTTCGTATCGGGCCTCGTCTCTGCCAACTCCTTCCAGAAAAGCATCTGAAAGTGTGCAGCACGTCTGTCGTATTTTCGCGCGTCACGCATGTCCCTCTGGAAGGTGACGTATGCAATGGCGTCCATGCTGTTCTTGTTGAACGCCGCGTCCTCCGTTAGCATTTTGCGCATGCGATACACAATAAACTGCTCATCCAACTGCGGGTGAAAGTCGTCCGCGGCCTTGACAAACTCGGTGAGAGCGAGATTGCGCTTGCGTGTCGAGTGGAGATGAAACTGGCCCCAGAAGATGTGGATGAGAGACGACTCGTGGAAGCGCTTCACGGCTTCCTGGAACCATCCGTTGATTTCCCTTACAAACGCCGTCTTGTCAAATCCCTCGCGCGTGCACTGGTCCACCGACTTGCGCAGACATCCCGCCTGCTCCAAGTGGAACCGAATCTTGAGCTCGACTTCAAAGGGGCTGCGACACTGCTTGATAGTCTTGGCAAGCACCATCTTCTTTCTTGCCTCGAGGGCCTTGAGAGCAACCCACGCAACAACGGGCGAAAACAAAAAGAAAAACAGCGCAGCCTGGCTCTTGGACTCGTCGTTTGTGATCTTGGTCACGACGAGGCACAGGCTCGCAAAGGCGTAAATCCACGTTGCGACGACGCGGAGTTGCCCGAAAAAGTAGCGGTGGTACGGGGCATACCATGTAAAGAGAAAAGCGGACAGCATGCTCGCAATGACGCACGACCCAACGAGAACCCACGTGCTGTGCACAAGCTCAAAGACAATGGCGAGGTATATGCGCATCGACACGTACATCAGGTCGACGCGCGCGTGCGGGCGGCTCAGATGCACCTTGCGGGTGGGATCTTGCTCGAAAAAGTTGGTGGCGACGAGCAACGCAAAGCAGATGAAGCACGTGCCGACGACGAGAGCCAACACCTGCGTAACGAAGAGAATGGCAGACGCCAGACAAAGAATTAGAAAGATGTAGGATTCAAGTCAGTGTCATGGGCGCTGTGCCCATGGACTCCACAACAAATAGAGAGAGAGAGTGAGAGAGAGTGAGAGAGAGAGATGGTGTGCCAAGAGAGGATTTCGCGGGGAATTGTTCAGAAAATTCCCGTCAGCAAGACACAATGCGCACACAAAGTTATGGCAAGCACAGTCCCCGGCTATCCGAAATGCACACACACACCCACGCACGCACGCATACACACACACACGCACACGCACACGAGCAGACGTCACAATGTGCGAAACAGCAAGTGATTCGACTCCCTCTTTACCTTGTAAAAAAGATCGAGGCCGCCCGCCCAGCATTGATCCACGCCGTCGCACGAGAGCATGCTTGCCATAATGGCGACAAACGGAATGCTGAGCACGGTGGTGATGAGGCCGCCAAAGGCACGGAGGATCTTCAAGAGCCACAAAAAGCGGTACTTGTCCCTTGAGAACGAATACGCTGTGAACGCAACATCCGCGAGAATCAATACGACAATAATGACAATCACGTAGAATGTCGGCTTGCTTGACCGCACATAGGTCTCGGGGACAAAGATGCGGAGAAACTGCTCAAACCATGATGCTTGGTTGCTGTTCCACGGAAAGTGGTGGTATGCAAAGGGGAACGCGAGATCCTGTAGTGTTGATGTGTGTGTGTGCGTGTGTGGGTGTGTCGGTGTGTCGGTGAAATTCCGACGAATGTTCAATAGTATATATCAGTGAATATTGTTGGCCAAGCTCTGTTAAGATTGCGAAAAACAAGTGTCATGACACAGACAGACAAACATGGGAAAGCATACTAAGGAAGCTATAAGACTAGTGTACCAATAGCAGCAGCAGCAGCAGCAACAACAACAACAACAACAACAACAACAACAAGCGCGCACCTGAAAGAACTCGACGATCATTTCAAACATGACGAGCCACAGTGGTCGCCTTGTCTCCTTGAGCATAACAAACAAAACACCAAACAGCCCGTTTTTGAGCTTTGCGACGACACTCGACCGCTTTCCCTCCATTCCATCGTGCGACTCGTCGCCGCTGACGCTGCGCAGCTCTTGTCGATCCATTCCTCGGCGTGCAGAGCGCGGGGCCCCGTCGTCCTTCCTGTAATGCGTGCGGGGTGCGTTGTGCTTTCGCTTTATATATATTTAAAGTGCGCGGAGCTGCAACTAAAACTACCGTCCACTGTCGGTTATGCGATACAAGCATCACAGCTTCCCAAAAGCTGTTGGTGGGTTACTCTTCTTTCAGCAATTGCTCATTTGACAACAATGACTAAACGTAGCCAATAAAATGAGGCATCTAATTTTCGAGCGGTGTGGTGACATGCAAGTGGTTACAAACGCACCTTGGAATGAAAGACATGCTGAAAGTGTATTAATCCGCCCGTGGGTGCAGCATGTGACCAGCCGCGTAGACTGGCGACCTGGAATAGAACGATCAGTCTCAGAGGGTGTGTTTGCGTGTGTGCGTGTGTGTTCACATGGACTGGGCAAGTGTTCGGCCATACGAATCCAGGTATGTAAAGAGCCACCGCCGGCGTTATTCGAGACCACGCACAGAGTGTGAGGATGCTCAAACTACCCAATAAAAATTCCCAATTGGAATGCAATACGGCAGGCAACACAGCTATGAAAGTCGGCGAAAAAAACCGAACACCCGACCGTATTTTTTTTTCGTCGAGTGTGGAGTGGGTGATCCTGACCACAGTACTCGTAGCACCTCGCAGGAACTGAAAACAACTGCGAGGTCCGCAAAGTCATTAGTCTCATGGTCAGGAGGCGTGTGTGTCCGCGTGTGTGTTGTGTGTGTGTGTGTATGTATGAGAGAGAAAGTGTCCGCGTGTGTGTATGTGAGAGAATGTGTCCGGTGTGCGTGCGCACGGAGAGTGTGTGATGTGGACCCTGTGCTGGCGGTCACTGCAATTCGGGCGAGGCTTACCCTCCCCTCCACTCGTGCCCAGCCATGCACCCACCCGCGCACTTTAATTTGAAAATGCCCGCTAATTAGCCCACATAAATGCCCTCGCACTCAATATATCTCCGTAATAATAATAATAATATAAATAAATTGCAATTGTGTGTTTTTTTTGTCCCGCTTCAGTCAGTAAAAAGCCATGCGATATTATTTTAATATTTACAAAATTTTATGATCGTTTTCAATTCATTTAGAAATCAACAAATAAATAAATTTTTACGCGAAAGGTAATTTTATTTTATTTTCATTTCATTTTTTGGTTGATGAAAAAGGTGAGAGAAAAACGGGAACGTCGCAAGTGCGAGATTTTTCAGTGTGTGGTGAGGGCTGACGGTTACTCCCACTGTGGCAAGGGTGGAGTCGTAACATCACGCTTGCCCAGTTGGAGTTGAAATTTCAGTGGCATCACATCCCTTTTGCCCCATATTATCACCTGCCCCGCAGCACAGTAGTAAGATACAAATAACTGATGCATGATATCTGCGCATTGTGTAGGGTGTGCTGATGCAGGATACACATAGGAATGCCGCCCGGCCGCCACCGCCGGTCAGGCGTGGCGCCGACAGATCGTGCCGCAGTTATTTAATTCGGCGGCGTTCATGAGAGATACAACTCAACTACTCAACTACAACTCAACTCAACTACAACTCCACTCAACTAACCTCGTTCATGAGAGATACAATGTACAACTCCAACAAAATCGATGCTATCAGCAGTGCGTTGTTACAGTCCTACTGGTTCCGTCAGTCCTCTCATCGGGCTATCGGGCTGGGTCATGGTCATGGCCTTGTGCGACTGGCGCATGTTTTTTCAGTTGGCAAGTTTGGACTGTTCAAAGCGCGCAACAAGTCCTCCGACAGAGCCACAAAACGACGCACGCTGAAAACGGATTCAATCACACTCCTAGTATGAGGGTCGCATGTCCCCGTTCGTTTGGGCACACATCGGTAATGAGCGATATCAATCACTCGGCCGGCCCGGCGGCTTCAGACTGTCACGGAGGCCATTTTCCTCTGGAGTTCCATGCAGATTTTCACCGCTCTTGTTGTGCACCTCAAACATTAAGCAGTTTACTGATTCCGGCAGGCGAATCATGTAAAAAATAGAATGCTGACCGCCATTACCACGCAGCACACTGATACGTATGGACTCAAACGATCACCTGTTAAGACATGAAAATCGAGCGCGTGTGATTTGTGTTTTTGTTTGCATGTATATGAGAGATAAGACTCAAGTCAGTTTCTAAGGCAATATTCCCATGGTCTCAACACATCATGGTTGTGAGACAGGACGATAAGAGATTTAGAAGAAACTTTCGACGATGATGCTTCAGGCTGCAAGTCGAAATCCTACCCAATGAGTATCACGGTAGGTCACATAAACTCATTGTGCAACTTGCCCTTGCTTAATTCCGGGAAGCCGCGGATGCACTCACCAATGACAGACCCCTTGTAGAAAATCCCTCGAAATCTACAAATACGATCAACCATAAAGTAGATCCACATTAGAAATATTGCACTCAAGTCTTATTAAAAAGTTGCTTTGCAAACAAAGACAAAAGAAAAACGAGATCCATGGCGAACGCACCCTTTCTTGTGGCCTTCAATGACACTGGGAACTTGTGCACGCACGTAGGAACAAGTGCAGATAAAAAGTAGAATGACCACCAAAAGGCTCTGGAAATTGAAAACGGCCGACTGCAGAATGCGAGAAAGAAACAAAATTACAATAAGGATGATTTGTATTTAAATGTTCTACAATACATATTTCTACCGATTGAATGGACTCGTCGTCAGACAAGAGCATGCAATACGGCATAAACCCCTTGAGAATACGGTGAACCTCTCAAAAAATAACACCTCACCATTTTATATGTTATTTGAGGTTAAAAACGCAAGGGCAATAGTGACACTTGATAGTGCGTATTTGTGTGTGTGTAATTCTTTGAGATGCACATCTGCGCTTCTTTTTACAGTTCTGTCGAGGCCCACCGCGTCTTTGCCGAGGTCTCGGCACAATTATCGCCAAGAGAGTTTTGCAGAGTTTACTCCTCAATATCCCGTATCCGTTGTCCCTGGCAACAAAGCTCCATGACTCCCAGATTCGATGTAACGACATTGTCTTAATTTCACATCCGGCTTCACTATCAAATCTGTACTGACTTGGTGATTATTTTGGTCTGAAACATGGCAGCTGTAATAAATATTTTGAACTGAGGCGAAAATACACACACGACAATGTGGAGACACTCAGATGAGAGGTATGGCAACTTCACCACAGCAACAGCACACACACACGCACACGCACACACACACACACACACACACATACACACATGCGTAGACCATGCAAACGTCGAGAGAACAACCAAACACGATTGCTGAAGTACTTTTGTTTCTGCATCTTTCAAATCCATTACAATTAATACCAGCGATCGGTTTCGTTGGACTCGTGGCATTCCAGTGCATTGTATGTGTTGTGGTTTGAACGATATACCGTCGAACTGGGAATCCAGCTGCACGGCTGCACACCTTCACACCTTCACAGGTGACGGACAGTGTTCTCATTCTACAAGTGCGGGGCTGTCTGCCTCTGCCATTAATCTTTGTCTTTTAAGCCCGTTGTTGTGCGTACGCCGGCCGCGCGCATTCCGAAGAGAATGTTCAAGAATACCTTTCAGAGTGGATTCTTGTCCATCCTCTACAGCATTGGCAGCAAGCCGTTGCAAATTTGGGACAAAAAGGTTGGAATTTAAATGCGACTGGTTTACGCTCATCTAGTCTCTGAGCGTATGCTTCACAAGCATGTGCACATATTTTTTGTTCCAAAAGGCTCACTTTCGCTAATTTGCCATAAATTATGATCGATCCATAGGTGCGCAATGGACACATTAAGCGCATCACCGACAACGACATTCAGTCGCTAGTCCTCGAGATCATCGGCACAAATGTCAGGTATGTCTCATTGCCTTAGTGCGACTCGAAATTATTTCCATCCCTCGTAATGACCATTTGGTCTGCATTCTTCACTTTGTGACGCTCTCTCTCTCATTCTTCTCTGAGAGTCGTTTTGCAACCCGCAACTAATATTTCGCCCTTCTTATTCGACCGGTCCATGCAGCACAACGTACATTACTTGTCCCGCGGAGCCCGGACGAACACTTGGCATCAAGTTGCCTTTCCTTGTTATGATCATCAAGAACCTCAAGAAGTATTTTACCTTTGAGGTTCAAGTGCTCGACGACAAGAACGTGCGGCGACGTTTCCGTGCGTCGAACTATCAATCGACGACGCGCGTCAAGCCATTCATCTGCACCATGCCCATGCGTCTGGACGACGGCTGGAACCAGATTCAATTCAACCTGTCTGACTTCACACGTCGTGCATACGGAACAAACTACATTGAGACACTGCGGGTGCAGATTCACGCCAACTGCCGCATCCGCCGCGTGTACTTCAGCGACCGCCTTTACTCTGAGGAGGAGCTCCCCCCGGAGTTCAAGCTCTTCCTCCCCGTGCGCAAGACGGCTTACTAGACAACTGCGGCTGCAAGTGCGGGTTGTCAGCCATCGTCGAGTGCGATGCGCCACTTTCCTCCACACGGCACTGTCTCGTGATTGAAAAGGCAACAGGGTGCTGTGCTCTTTTTCTTCTTTCGCCTATGCACTTTCATGTTGCGGAACATTCGCTGGCGGTTGTTCTTTGAATATGCGTGGGGACGGGTCTGTTTTGTTGTATGAGAGTGTTTGTCGCATCGGCTTGATTATGGGTCGACCTGCTGCGTGCATCGCGTTGGTCTGGTTCGCTTGCTCTTCTTGTTTGCTGTTAGCGTTAAATTGTAGTTTCTTTCTGTTATTTCACACACCCACACATACACATTTTTGTTCGTTTTGCAAAAGCATTTGCGCAGTTCGTTTTGTCGTATCGCCCACCAATTTTTCTTTCTTTCTTTTCTCTCTTTAATGCCTCCTTTGAATTTATGCCACCCGTACAAGTTTTTTCTTCTTTGTGTGGCTGTGGATTCGCAAAACTTTCGAGTCGTTGACTCGGCTCGATTTGTTTGTGTCTCATCGCAGTGGTTGTAAAAAAAATAATGAAAAACACACACAAAAGCAACACACATGAAGCACAATCATTGTTTCCGTTGCATAAATTATCGATTGGGAACTCAAAAGCGCCCATTCCCATTACAGCTGAGACAAGCACATCCCACGACAGTATGAAATTACCCATGTATCTTTTTGATGCATTTATAATTTTCGTGTGCACGTGGACTTAAGCGCATGCCCATCGTCCCACGAATGCAAGCCATTGAAAACAATGGAAAATAGTGTACAAATCACTCACACGACGGCATGGCTGGCCAACGGACACGCCAGCACAGCGCACACCGCAGCGGAGGATAATATGAGACTGAGACAGGCAACAAAAGGTGCGAGACAGCGCAAAAATTATCGCTTGATGTCGTGCGTAAACACAAACGGTCAGGGGATGCACCACGATCGACACAACAACAACAACAACAACAGCATGTGTTGCGCCATCACCATATACACATACCCGTCCCAAACACCAACAAGCAAGAAGACTGCACACGCAAGCAGGATGTATCGCCGTCAACAGTGCCCGCTTCACACATAATGAAAGTCACAAGGAAATAGACGGTGGAAGGAATGAGGGTTCAAGCACAAGCACGCAGCAAACAGACAACGAAATGAAGCGCAACAAAACGCCATATCGGGCTATTTCTGGAGAGAGAGAGAAAACGGGCAAGAACGAGACTGTTCGCAAATAAAGCAATTCAGGGCAGCGACGCTCAAATGAGAAGAAAATACGCAGTAGCGAGGTGGCGCAAAAGGCAAAACGCAAGAGACGCAGGCGGCAGACGCACGAGCAAAGACACGCAGCGGGGGGCGGGGGGCGGGAAGCGGCAAGGGTGTGCGTCTCATACGACACCCGCGGCGGCCGTTGCGCTCGCCGTCACTTCCGCAAGCTCCTGCATTTCGCGCGTTATGTTATCGCACACGTGCTCGAGTGCATCCTTGCCCTTCGATGCGGTTGAGCGGAAGCGGTCCAGCATGGCACTCTCCATCTTTGACCGGAGTGCACTCAGAGAGCCAAAAGCCGTGATGCGTGCCTCCTGGGAGAAATTTGTCTTCTGCGGGTCCTGCGCATCCTGCGTGTATATGCACGTCTCCTCGACCGTGATGAAGTTGCTCCAGCTAATGTTTCGTGTGCGCAGTGTCATGCGCTTGTTGATCGGATCGACCTCGCTAACTTCGTGCACATGCGCCGACACCGACGAGCTGTTGAACAACTTGCACAACCATGAAGGAAGCCCGCCCTCCACCGTAATCACGCGCTCGGAAAGCAGGCGGCCAGTCGCCTCATCCACGGTGCGATCAAGGACGTCCACCGCCTGCACGTGAGGGCTGTGCGGATTGGGATACTTGCGCCAGCTCGCTGTTGTCACGTGCTCCCATGAGTGGGGAAAAGAGTGCGCCGATTCGAAGAACTTCATTCTCGCGTTTTTGGTTGTCACGTTGAAATGGCGCCTCTTTTTTGAGTTCGTTTAAATCGATTGGAAACGATTAGTTCCCTAGATCTCCCAATGTCAAGAATACATACATACAATGAATGCAAAATTGATTATATGTGCCCCTTGTCGATAGGTGGTGACGCGAGTTTGTCGTGCCGCAAAGTGCGGTTATGCGCGTGTGTGTGTGTGTGTGTGTGTGTGTGTGTGTGTGTGTGTGTGTGTGTGTGTGTGTGTGTGTGCACACAGTGGCACATGGGGAAACGTGATGGGATGTGCGTGTGATTCCGCCACTCTGCGCCGTCGTATTTTAATCACGACACGCCGCATTTCATACAATTTCCATAGTGAACATCCGCTAATTTTTCAGTAATTGGGTGGTTGTCGGCCTAATTAATTTCGGATTCCCACAGAATGACTCATTCGGCAATGGCGGCTCGTCATTGCTCCTTAAATGGTCTCATGGGTCCAGTATATCCCTGTGTCCGCATGCCTATATTAAGGAATTACGTGACTTTGTATTCCCTTTTGCGGATCGAATGTACCGGCACTTTTGGTCATGCATGCCCCGGATGTTTGCACCACTCCGTCCCAAGTAACAACACGTCACTTGCATTCACATCATCCGCTGGAGCATGAGTACCTCTGCGCCGGAGTTTGAATCAGCCATACTTCAGAAAGAAAAGGAATTGATGTCACAAGTTTGCATTTGTCAGAAGAAACATATATTACATGGATATCTGCGATGGGGTCTGTCGCCGAAATCGAAGTTGTGCGACTGCGCCAATTGCTTTGCGAGAGGGATGCGGAGCTCTCCCGTCTCAGGGATCGCATTGCGGCATGCAAGTGCGCAAGTAGTCACGTGCTTGATACTGCCAATGCAGACTTAGTGTGCAAAATAGCTGCACCCGCACAATTTGAGGGACAGCACGCATTTGACGGCGATCGTGTTTGCGTCAGACCGACAAAAGATGAGGGTTGCAGTGGAGATGTGTCTAAGAGAAGGAGCCCAAGTGCGCTCACGCGGCAACAGATTGCCCGTTACAGTCGACACTTGCTTATCCCAGAGATCGGTGTCCGCGGTGTGTGGAGAAAAGAAAAGAAAAAATTGTTTTTTCTCTGCTGTATTGTTATGCTGTGAACTCAGTCAGTCGCTACTTTGCATTCGACTTGCAAAATATTGGTGTAATCGTGCAATCGATTGTAGTAGGGCTGATGAAATTTTACGTCAACATTGCAGGTCAGACGAGCATAATTGCTTCGAGCGTCCTTGTGATCGGCGCTGGTGGACTTGGGTGCCCCGTGGTGGCCGCCGCGGGCATTGGTGGGTGGAGTTGCCGTATGGCTTGTTTCTTCTTCCGTGGTCCTGCACACACACTTTCCTCTCTCGCGTTAGTTGTGCAGTCCATGGGCATAGCGTGAGACACTGGCTTGAATCTTACGTCTCTCGCGTTAGTGCTGGTCGAGTGCATTGTACACGGCGTGTGGATGGATCCTGAATACTCGTAGCCTCCAAATGATCTCATATTCGAACCCCGTCGTAATCCCAACTTTTTCGTCTCGATTATTTTGCGCCTTGTGGACCGTTGTTGTATGAGAGTAGGTCGGATCGGCATCGCAGACTATGACCACGTCGAGCTTAGCAATTTGCAGCGGCAGATCGGGCATTCAGAGCAGCGTGTGAATATGCCAAAGGCAGAATCGCTGGCAGAACGGGCTCTAGAGTGGGTACCGTGCCAGCCCTGAGAGATTGATAACTTGACGTTTAGACACGCGAGTGTGTGTGTGTGTCTGTGTCTGTGTCTGTGTCTGTGTCTGTGTCTGTGTCTGTGTCTGTATGTGTGTATGTATGTGTGTGAAAGTGTGTGTTGTGTGGTCGCAGAGGAGGGAGAACTGTTCCTCGTGGCACAACCCCTAACACCGCATTTATATTCATTCATGCATATACTCTCTCTCTGTATTTTGGCAGGATCAACAGCACGGTGCAGTGTGTATCCCATTGCATGCTGATCGATTGCTCTAATGCCCTTGAACTCTTCTCAAAATATCCTCCCAACAGCCAACTCTTGTTCCAATTCGAATTATCATCCGCTTCTGTTTACTTGCCGCTTAATAGTAGTCGTGCTTCTACTATAGTATGTGTGTGTCGTTCCGTTCCTGGATTGGATTTGTCCATTTTATGAGATCATCCCCACTTCCTATGTGCTTCCATTAGCTGATGATCATTCATGGGAAAGGAGATTGGCGTTGTCCCCCTTGACAATATATCCTCTCGTCTCTTGCCTGTCGTTCCTTGTTTGCGCCCATGTGTATTTTCTTCATTGCTGCATCGAACGTATGATATTGTCGTAGATTGCTCAGACAATCCCGCCACCCGCTATCTAATCAACGACGCCTGCGTTCTCACAAAACGACCGCTGGTGTCTGGGAGTGCTGTTCGCCTCGAAGGACAGGTGAGCATACGCACGCTCCTGAGTATGACATAAGGATGAGGGTTGTGTGTGTGTGTGTGTGTGTGTGTGTGTGTTGTGTGAAGAGTTTTTTTTTCAGACTGGGTTTTTCGTGAGTCCGTGGACATAGCGCCAAGCACTGACTTGAATCCTATATATCTCTATCCTGTTCTCGTCGGCTCAAATGTATGCTTCCATGTTCGGCTTGAACATGCCTTGGTCAGCTCTCCGTGTACAACTACAAGGGTGGGCCTTGCTATCGGTGCATGTTTCCGACGCCTCCGCCGCCGGCAGCAGTTGCCAATTGTGGCGATGCTGGGGTGCTCGGCGCCATAACAGGCATCATGGGATGCATTCAGGCACTCGAGGTTGTCAAAATTGCATCGCGCGGAAATGACGCACCACGGCCATCAGCTTCCTTGCGCACAGCACCCGAGTTCTCGGCAGAACAACAACAGCGGCCGTCCATGGACACATCTTACTCGCAAAAAATGCTTCTATTCGACGGATGTGAAGGCACTTTCCGACAAATTCGACTGCGGGGTCGCCGTCCGGACTGTGCAGTGTGCGGTGAGGTGCCGACGATTACCTCGCTCTCCTCGTTCGATTACTCGCAAAAATGCGGCCCACCGACAGACAAAACGGCATCCGTGCGTGTCTTGGAGGCGGGAGAGAGGGTCACGTGCGCTGAGTTTGCATCTGCGATTCTCTCGCCGGGATCTGACGTCATCGCTCCACTCGTCCTTGATGTGAGGTCGCACATTGAGCGGGAAATATGTGCGCTCGCCGGCTCGCTTCACGTGCCCTTGGCGGAACTGCAGACGGATGCGGGAATGGATCGTGTGGTGGCCGCCCTGGCTGGTGTCTGTCGGTCGCCTGTGGCGGAAAGTGCGACCGCTGGGGAGTGCGGTGGGGAGTGCAGTGCGTCTGTGGGGATATGTGAGCCGGCGCTCGCTGAACACCCGCATGGGCACAGGGACGTCTTTGTTGTGTGTCGGCGTGGCAATGACTCGCAGCTTGCTGTCCGCCTCCTGCGTGACAAGGGCGTGAGTATGACTGCGCGCGATGTGCGTGGGGGGTTGGATGCGTGGGCGTCGCAGATTGACACGGAATTCCCAACATATTGAAAAATGCATACAATAAATCTGTAAGAGCAATCCGGCTAGCCTTGGCTGTCTCGCAGTTAGTGTTTTTTGCATGGATGATTATGATACGGATGGAGATGAATGTTCGACACGCGGTGCCGTGGGAACATCAGTGTGAAAGGTCAATGCCACAGTCAATGCGGTTGGTTGTGGACAGAACAGTTGAGTCGGGCCGGGAGTGCTCGCCTTCTGCTGGCGAAAGTATGCTTGAATCTGCTCTGCTGTAAGAAGGATTCCGAATCAGTTGTCACAATGCAAATGTTCTTGGATCAATCTGCTTTTATCTGCCAATCCACAAAGGGCATTTAACTGCTAATGGAAGGCAGATATGCGGGTAAGATATGTCACTGATGTGCCATCACTTTATTCATTTCTTTCACTCGTCATAAAATCGCCTGGCACAAATCGCCAATATACATAGTACACAGACGCAGGTCAACCCAGTGACAGTATCAAAGGAGCTGTGACGATGGATTTCACACCGCAAGACACACAAAGAGGTCTGGAACATCGATGCAAATTTTATCACTTCATTCGAGGAGCTCAACGATGGCGTTAACAAGAGAAGTCAACCCGCCCACTGTAACGAGTAAACTGAAGAAAAAGTTCACAATCTCGTTCTCTCATTTAATTTATGCAATGCACAGCGAGGCGAACCAGCGCGCACTCTGGCATTCACAGGGAGACAAGAAGAAACACACAACAACTTACAGTGATTGGAATTAACAAAAACAGAAACTGTACATAACACACACATAACAAAACAGAAAGAGTCGTGAGATTCAATCCACTATTACACGCCCATCAGCGGGACACCAATTCAAACAATTGACACGAGCGATGCAGACCGGAGAGACAGCTCGCTCGCCACAAGCACCCACACGATCAAAATAACTGTAATGATATGCATTTCCAATCACTGAGGACAACAACCAATCAAAAGTATTCAGTGGCCACGGCAACTCAGTGACACAACAGAGAGACGAAAATGGGAAGAGCAAAAGATATGCAAACACACAACCGACAGCTGACGTCAGTGCAGCTTAGCGAAAACGGACGACGTGAAGATCAGAAGACCTGCACAAGGCAGCTTGTGGACCCATCTCGCCACACTCGCTTTCCGGCCATTTGAACAGTCGCGCGGCACAGCGGACACGTTCTCTCTCGTTCCAGCCACGCGCCTACGCAATCCTCGCAGAAAATGTGCTGCAACGACACAATAATAACTGTGTTGTAAGTCACGAAGGATCGGTACGCACCATCAAGGGAAAAATAAAACATCAACCCACGCGCACACATACACACAGTCACACGCACACACGACACGCCATACACAACACACAACCACGCGCACCTTGCAGTGGAGGGCAACAGGGTCCCGCAGGTCTTCCTGGCAAATGGCGCACGTGTTATCGGCCTCCGCAATCTGCTCCTTCGTGGCATATTGCCCGTATTGCTGTGCATGGCGTGGCAAAGCACCGGACAATGACAATGGGGGTCGGCAAATGACGGCATCAGAGCGTCGTCACACATCGTCAGATTAATGCAGCGACCATGGAGTGTACGATACAGTGGCAATGTGCGCACAATGACAAATTGGCGCAAAAGAGGACATACACATGCAACCCGCTTCTTGACGACATTTTGGCGGATGCGGGAATATTTCAGTGGCGGACATCAGTCGGACACTTCAGCGCCAACAAAGGCTGTCCCATTGACAACTCGATCCGCCACAGACTCACTCCACCCACCCACCCACTCACACACACACACACACACACATGCCTTTGCAATCAGCCAATGGACACATCCAAAATTGACACTCACCAGTTCGTGTCGCACAAAAGCGCGCCAACTGAACCAGAACTGAGTTGTCTTTTCGACGACGCCCGTGATTTTGAAGGCAAGATACAGTCCTGTCACAAGGTGAGAGAAGACCTGCCACACAGAACAAGCATGCGCAATTGAGCCACATACGAATGACGCAATGCGCTGTTCATCCACATTACCATCCTGTGCACATGCACGTACATGTACGCGCACACACACACACACATACACACACACACACACACACACATACCCGCACGCACAGGCAACACAGTGCTGGGGAACACACATAATCATACACCAAGTACAAGTACAGCAATTAAATCCACAGAAACAAGAAGAGTGCCCACCTGTCCATACGTATCGTCCAACAGATAAGTGTACCACACGGGAATTGGCAGAAGCGACCGGTATAGCTGGCTCACGTGCTCAATCAGGCTGTAGTACTGGGCCTGTGAGCCAAATGAGAGGGGTGAGAAGTGAGGCCGTGTTGTTATGTATGGAATGAGACTGGAGATTGCAAAGTGTGCGAACAAAGTGGCATATGCGGCCGGATACTACTCGAATGAGTCGCGATAAGCAATGTGATGGGGTATGTGATGGGATAAACAAGAGAAAGAGAGACAGACAGAGAGAGGGAGGGAGAGGGAGAGAGAGGAGGAAAGGGTGAGTATGTGTGTGTGTGATTGAGTGACGCCTGTGCACACACTCACCGTCCGTTTGAATGGCGGCGATCCGCCCAGCACAATGACCACCAACGCTTTAATCACCATGGTGATGTACTTTGCGACGGTGTCTGCGGAGTGCCGCGGAGGGGGATGTAGGATTCAAGTCAGTGTCTGAAGTGGTGTGTCCATGGACTCCACAAGCGAGGGACAGAGAGAGACAGGGACAGAGAGAGACAGAGATAGAGAGAGATAGAGAGAGATGTAGGATTCAAGTAAGGTCTTAAGCGGTATGCCCCTGGACTCCACAAGCGAGAGACAGGGGGACCTTTAGTACTCAAAACGCCCCCGGACATAAGCCATCGACTCCAAAGAGATGTAGGATTCAAGTCAGTGTCTTAAGCGCTGTGCCCATGGACTCCACAACTCCAAAGATAGAGAATGAAAGAGACAAGGTACACGACATCATGTCATGTTCATGTTGCGCGCCCAACACCAACGCATGCACACACCTGATATGCATATTATCCACAGTGTATTCCACAGGTCAATCGGATCGGGCGGAGGATTGAATATAAGGCTGCAAAGGTAGTGCACATGGCCAATCGCGGTAAATAAAATGGGGAGTGGGGTTGGTGGGAATGGTTGGTGGGAGTACGGGCCATTACGCACACACGCACTGCACACACTACACGCACAAGTGCCCACTCTGACTGCAACATTTACCGTCTCTACTTTAACATCCTTCAAATATACAGTGACAACAAGTTTTCCATTCTAAACATAGCGGTCAACGTATATATTTCACTCGAGCGACAGGTGAAGGAGACGAGAGTGATATGAGGGAATAAGAGAGATTAGAGGGCCAAGTGGAGGATGCGATGCAATCACCCAACATACCTGTAGTAGAGCTCGTCTGAGCGGAAAATATAATAAAACGCGATTGTGTGCGCAATGAGATTGACAATGCATAAAAGCAATCGTCCAACACTCCGCTGGTCCTGCATCGGGAGGGGGGGGAGGGGCAGGGGGGGTCAGACAGAAACATGGGTTTGTTGGCGTTTGGACAACGGATATCAAGTACCACACACATCAATCATTCACACAAATCATTCGCACTCCTGTGTAGCACGAAGCACAAGTCCACAAACCTTCAATCCGACTTGCTTCACGATCGTGTAATTTGCGTGCAGCAAGACGGTCGACAGCCAGCAATTGATAAGGATGCCTGCCACAAGAAGAAGGAAAATGTCGGAGTCAACTCGGTGTTCAGCCTCAATGCGCAATCTCCATGGACTCAATAAGAGAGAATGTGTGTTGAGTGTGTGTGTGTGTGTTGAGTGTGTGTTTGTGCAAGGGAGGGATTCAGGCCAGTGTCGTAAGGCCTGTTGTCCATTGATTGCACAGGAAACAGCAAGAGAGAACATATCGCAGAAATGCACAACACAAGAGGCCCAACCAACAACCACACAGGCAGGGGCATACCTCACATGCACACAGGAACACACACACACAACACACACACACACACGCCACACGGCCAGAGCCACCCACCAAGTTTGTGACGGTACCCAAAGACAAGCAGTAGAAGCAAAAAGAAGGGAAGGGAGCGGTACGCCCACTGAATGAACGAGTCGAGCCCAATGCGCGACGTGGGATAATTCCCCGCACCCTCCTCTCCCGCGTTACCGGAGTTACCTCCCGACCCCTCTTGCTCCCCAACAGGCGTTTCAATGCCGTCCTCGTCGACGGTAAAGCCCGGTCGTCCGCCACCAAACTCGTGCGGGTTCCCACCAAAGTTGCCCCCATCGTCAACGTCCACCGAAGTATCATCGGGCCCCTCCGTCCCACCGTGGACCAGTGCATGGGAGTTCCCAGCTGCGCCTCCGTGCGCGGCAGACACGGTTGATGATGACATGGGATGCGCTCCTACCATTGGTACCGACGACCGCAAGTGTGCAGCACGACGGAGCGTCTGTCCGTCTTGAAACACCCTGTCGTTGTGTGAAATCCCGCCCGCGTGCGTGTGTTCATGCGACGATGCACCCGCCACTGCGGATGCATAGTGATGGTACACACCGGCGAGCTGCGATTGCTGTTGCGATGTTGGAATCGGTTGCTGTTGTTGTTGGCCCAGAAGCATGTGCTGCAGCTGCGACTGCTGTAGAGACGATTGAGGTGACGTTGTCGATGCGGACAACTGAGTCGTCGTCGCCTGCCCACTGACACCGCCCACGGAAGAAAGCGGCTGTCCATTCTGCGAGAACGGAACAAGCTCCCGGAGTGCTTCAATGGTGTTTGTGATGCCCCGAAGCGAGAGTGTGTTGGGGAACAGCTGGTCGTCCGTTGACGCCGACGAATTTGTGCGCACCAGCGTGCGCGCTTGAAAGAGTGATCCTGACCCATTGCGCGAGTGGCCAAGACGGCGACCAGGCGGTATGATAGACGGAGGCGGCGCGGGATGCGCGTGCCCCCCGCCCCCCGATCCAGCAGAGTGCTGCATCAAGCACGCTGCCCAGGGATGAAACTCGTTCTCACCAGCCACCAACACAGAATTCCCTAAAAGGCCGCACACTTCGTGTATGTCTATGTGTGTGTGTATGTCTCTCTCTCAGTGAAATGCCTATCTGTACGTCTATGTATGTGTATGTAGTATGTATGTATGTATATGTATGTACGTATGCGTGTATATGTGTGTGTGTGCGTGAAATTGGGAATTGTCTATATCATCGAATATTTTTCCGCACTCAAACTCAAGCATTGAATCACAACAATAACCACAACAGCAATAAAGACAGAGAAAACATTAGAGGCATAGAGAGCATTCTTCAAAGTGGATGAAAGAAGGAAGTGGCGATCCAGTTCCGTGCACTAAAACGCATCCACACCAATGCAATTGTAATGTGAAGTGGTTGCGCAAGAAGTTACATCCATTTTTGTTTGCGGTGCTTTAATTCAGCCGAGGTGTCGCAAATCAGTCCTGTGCCAATCCCTTCCATTGCACTCAATTGTCACTGTTGTGCTGTCAGGCAGGAATTCGCGGTCATTCAACACACAAACACAACAACACTACTCTAGATTTAAAGGTGTGCGTGGGTGCCCTCACACGTGTATGAACTCTTAGATATTGTTCGGTTCTGTAAAACTGCACCGCATTTGCTTGTTCACATTTTGCGCGGTGCACGAACCAGCATCGTTGTTACTACAGATCCCCTCATTGATAATCCACTTCGTATTGTCGCACGTATCGTTGTATCGTTCATATAGTTGCTTTGTGATCTGTCTGCCCGGTCTCGCAAGTGGATGGGAGAGTGCCTGATAAAGAGAAACCCATAACAATGGCCTCCGCACGCATTCGCTTGTGCAAACCCTGCCATCTTGTCGGCGTCATTGCGTTCGTGGCAATTGCACTGTCACTGCTGGGATGCGCCAGCGCTGCAATTCCCATGAGCATCCCGAGGCAGAATAAGTGCCAGAGTGAGTTTTTGCCTGGTGATCTCCATCGTTGTTGCTATTGTTGCAATCTCATTGTGTCCGTCTTTCAAGTCACAGACCATGTGTGAATAACACGTCACTTTACCGCCCAAATGCATCTTTCAAGTCTGTATATCCCTCGTGAACGAAGTCATCGACTACATTCGGACACGTGAAGATTCGGAAGAGCTTCCCTCTGACTTTTGTCGCCGTCTTTACGACTACCACGCGGAGACTGACGACCAAGGCAACATTGTGCGCTACGTGCCCGGCAAGGCCCCTATCTTGCTGCAAATGGAGTCACTTGGCCGCATTGGTGGCGCGCCTGCGCTGAGCTCTATGAAGCTTCTTGCGGATGCAATTCACACTTCAAAGGCGCTTATGGCACAGGTAGGATAGTCCACGTTTGTCCCCATGTATGTACATTTCTGCACAACAGAATATGGTAATGCGTCTGACCATCAGCCATAGTCTTTTGGTCTCCTCGCCGTTTGGTCTCGAGAGAGCCTTTTGTGACATGAAAGCAGACCTATGTCCGTTAACCACAGCTGCGCACAAATTTCTGTGTATCTTTCCGCAACACAGTGCCAGGAATGGTTTAATGCACAAAAGATAAATCTCGAGCGTTGGCGCCACGAGCACAGCCACCTGACGACGCTCAAGCCATTCCTATGCGACAACATATTCAACGCGGGTGCGTATCGTGTGTGTGCGTGTTTATGTGTGTTAACCATTGTCCTACTTGAGATTATGTGGAGTGGTGCTATGTTCGCACTCTCGTCCATAAATCCCGCCTTTAATGGGCCACACACCCACACACTCCCACACACACATAGGCACACACTTGCAACAAATACTCACACACAAATCACTCTCAACCACGCGGCACTCTTTGACACCGTGACAAACGTTGATAACACACTCACACACACGCTCACACACACCACAGGTTGCAATCCCCCACCGCAGCGGGATGAGGGAGACTTGTGAGGACCGTCAACGCACTCTGCCTCCGTCCTGTCAATGTGGCATGCCTCACAAATGATCGTTAACTTCAACTGCGTGTGTGTGTGTGCAGGACAGTCCACGCAAAAAAACAATCAACTGCCCACATGGCTGGCTGCTGTGATTTGCGTGTATAATTTATTTGCATTTTTTACTGTTGGGCATCTTTGTCTCCCCCTCTCACTCTCTTTATCTCTGTCTCTGTCTCTCTCTCACTGTATTTTGCTTGTGGAGTCGGTGAGCTTATGCCTGAGGCGTTTTGAGTACTGAAGCTCGCTCCTTTATGCTTCGTCTGCGCGTGTTGGCCGTGCGTTTTTGGGCGCATGTGTATGTGTGCGAGCGTGCGTGCAGCTGGGACCTGCGCACTTCACATCGAGTGCAAACAATAGTATACTGTCCCCTTAGACAACAAACATGCTCATTCATTCTTCATTCGGCCATGAGTTGGTCCAACCGACCCACAGACGACGGTTTTAAATAGAAAAAGTTGGAAGAATTGCACAGAGTGATGGAAACGCGCTCATTCTGCGTTGGCGTGTAAGTGGAATGCATCGGGAGCTAAGTAGGGTTCGGGTCGTAGCAGTATCTTCGAGCTGCATCCTTGTAGGCATTCTCGTGCATGACGCTCTTTGAAGATGTGCGACACGCGGCGACACACAATTCAAAGGGATCGCGGACGGCGAGGAAGACAAGATCACTCGCGCCGCGCAACAACTGCTCCAAGAAGGAGTGCTGTAAGAAAAAGACGACAACGCAAACAGAGGAGAATTGTATATGTCAACCAAAACGCACAATCGGGACGAAAGTGTAAGGGAGATGTGCATCGCAGTGGCAGAAGGTCGTATTAATTGACAATAACACGAGGTAGCACACCCAGATACGGACTCTAACAGCAATACATGCAACACAGTCACAGACACAGATACACAAAAAGCCACACACAGACACACACACACACACACACACAGAATCCCACCCTGCTTGGATCGAGACAACAGGACACACAATGCTCGAATTGATCGCAGCAGCCGATGTTGTTGCATCCGTCGCACGTATGGAGCACTGTCCAGTTACCCGTGTGCAGACAACAACCGCTGAGTCCCAGCTGGTCACGTGGGCACACGTATCCTGAAGGATCAGCCCCAGTGTGAGACCTCAATTACGACACATGGTACACACAATGAATGTTATATACGAAAGTCCATATTTGCAGTGCGTGTGAATACGTATGTGCTCGTGAGTAGTGTGTGTGTGGGGGGGGGGGGGGGGGGGGGG
>CALSCR010004126.1:0-12755 GCA_943704495.1 Pigoraptor chileana
CTCATACACCGTGAGCAAAACGCAAACCGTCTGATCGTCTTAATCACAAGTGTGAAACACACACCGTCTCATCGTGCCAAACACAGTGTGCGAAACGGCGACCGTCTGATCGTCTCAAACACAGTGTGTGCAACGCAAACCGTCTGATCGTCTCACACAGTGAGTGAAACGGAAAACCGTCTGATCGTCTGAAACACAGTGTGCGAAACCGCGACCGTCTGATCGTCTCCAACAAAGTGAATGAACGGCGACCGTCTGATCGTCTCAAGCAAAGTGAATGAAACGCAAACCGGTGTGATCGTCTCAATCACAGTGTGCGAAACGCAAACCGACTGATCGTCTCACACAGTGAGTGAAACGGCGACCGTCCGATCGTCACAATCACAGTGTGTGAAACGCAAACCGTCTGATCGACCGTCTGATCGTCTCAAACATATTGTGCGAAACGGCGACCGTCTGACCGTCACAATCACAGTGTGTGAAACGCAAACCGTCTGATCGTCTCAAACACAGTGTGTGAAACACAAATGACCGATCGTCTCATACAAAGTGTGCGAAACGGCGACCGTCTGATCGTCTCAAACATAATGTGAGAAACGGCGACCGTCTGATCGTGCGAAACGCAAACCGACTGATCGTCTCACACAGTGAGTGAAACGGCGACCGTCTGATCGTCACAATCACAGTGTGTGTGAAACGCAAACCGTCTGATCGACCGACCGTCTGATCGTCTCAAACACAGTTTGTGAAACAGCGTCTGAACGTCCCAAGCACAGCGTGCGAAATGGCAACCGTCTGCTGGTTTCAAACACAGTGTGCGAAACCGCGACCGTCTGATCGTCTCAAACAAAGTGAGTGAAACGCAAACCGTCTGCTCGTCTCAATCACAGTGTGTGAAATACAAACGTCTGATCGTCTCATTCAAAGTGTGCGAAACGGCGACCGTCTGATCGTCTCAATCACAGTGTGTGAAACGGCGACCGTCTGATAGTCTCAAACACAGTGTGCGAAACCGCGACCGGCTGATCGTCTCAATCGCAGTGTGCGAAACGGCGACCGTCTGATCGTCTCAAGCACAGTGTGTGAAACGCGAACAGTCTGATCCCAATCTCAGTGCGCAAAATGGCAACCGTGTCTTCGTCTCCTACCTTGTGTCTGCAAACCGTCTGATCGTATCATACCAAGTGCGCGAAACGACAACAGTCTCTCTCAAACACAGTGTGCGAAACGGGTAATGACTCTCACACAAAAATGAATCACTTACAGTCAGAATGGAGCAGACTTCCGCGAGACTCGAATTGGTAACAAAGTGACAAGATCGGCGGAATAATTTTTGCCGAATCAGCGTAAATCCGTTTTTCTCACACATTTTAGCTTGAATTTGCCGTCTGACTGGTAAGAGCGTGTCGACAAACCGTGAAATGCTTTATTCAGCTGGGTATACGTCCTCATATGAGGTTCTTGTTGTACACACACAGACCCACCCACTCGTTGTCGTTCTTATCCAGAACCCAAAATTGCATTCCAAAGAGCATGTCCGCAAAAATGAACTTGTCCTCGCTGTCTAAAATTTTGCACATGGTCCCCCCATATACATTTTTATATTATTTTCGGCGAAAATTGGCATGCTACCCTCAAAACATTTATTATGGATATCAAAGCCTGGCGGTCCGTGCCCAAAGTAAAACTCAGAACCGTGGTGGCGCGGCGGTCCGTGCCAAAGTAAAACTCAGCACCGTGGTCGCGGGGCGGTCCGTGCCCAAAGTAAACTCAGCACCGTGGTGGCGCGGCGGTCCGTGCCGTCCACAATCGGCCGTTGCCTCGACATTTGCCCTCAACTCCTGAAGCAGTTTTGTTTGATTCTCATCCAAGTCAGCGCTTGCCTCCGATTCCATTTTGGCAATGTACGATTCGATAAACTTCGCCATTGCCTTTGTCGTTGCCTTCAATAGCGATGTGAGTTCTGTTATTGCTGCCAATTTATGCTCTTCTTCTTGATCGATTACTTGTCCGACACGTCACGTCTGGCTTCCGCTTCTAAGAGGCAGTAGAGGCTGTCCATCTGCGTAGGCTCGGTATGGAATGCATCAACAAGTTTGGCAAGGTTGAAAGTCAGTGCGCCTTCGCCAGATTCATTGCGCTCTGCATTGATATCATGAATTTGAGACCGAATAACCTCCAGCCTCGGCACCCATGTGTCATCTTGTGAAAAGTGTAAATGTACTTTGCAGCAATGTCAATTTTTTCCGATTCCAATGAATGCACAAAGCGTTAGTTTGTGGCCTGAATCACCTCAAATAACGGTCAAGCGTGCAAAGTACTCCGAGTCTTTCGACACTCGAACAATATTGACTTTCAAAGTGTTTCATCAAAGGGGTTTGCTGATTCTTGCGTTATCAGCTAGGACTAATCCCTTAAAAAAATGAAACCCTTTTTAGCCAAACAGCTATATTAATGCACCTCAGACCACAAAAATGGCAAAGCGCCAACATTCACCAATGGATTCGAAATCCAAAAAAGAAAGCAACAGAATAGCGGCCAAAGAATGCAGGAAAAGGAAGCGTGAATACGTCCATGAACTCCAACTGCGCACGGCTCAGCTGGAGGCAGAGAATGAGGCATTGAAAAGGGAATTGACCGAACACAAAGAATCGACACTCCGCCGTAGAGAATTCGAAATTTGTGTCACCACCGAACTGTATGGCAACCATGCATTCTGCTGTTCATTCTGACACAATGCCAATTCCTGCTTTGATGCACGTAACCATTTTTACGCGTTTCGCCGCGTACCACGAGTTTCGCCGCGTACCACGAGTTTCGTTAGTTGCAACGCAGTTGTTGGGCAGAAAAACAGTCGTGGCAGAAAAACCGTTGTTGGGCAGAAAATCATTCATGGCAGAAAACATGCCGCTTCTATTGTATTGCCCTTGTCGCGCAGCTGTCTGAAATTAAGCCATCCAGTCTAAAGAAACCCACCGTACGCTTGGAAACGAACCCGTGGTGAGCGGCGGACACGCTCTAAGGACGGCGCCTCTACATACAAGTAGGCGACATGGAGTTGACACCCAAGCTGTTTGTGGCAAAGGTCGAAGAGTTCAAGACGTATTTGGAGGGCACACTCTCTGAGGAATCCCTTCGTGCTGGCGATCAGCGAGCAATCGTTGACAAGTTGCGTCGAGACGTTCGAGTGTGGGGCACAAAGGCGGTTGTCGCGTGCAAGGGCAATACCCGCGCATTCATGACGGTGTTTTGCGCGGAGGTGGGCATGCACATCGAACCAATCCGCGCGAAAAATTACTCGCACTTCAGCTCAATGACGGCCGACTCGCTGGGCATTACCGAAGAACAGTTCAAGGACTACGAGTGCTTGTTCAGGCTGTGGAAGGGCAATGTGCTTCCGCTTGAAACGAAGAACAAGGTGAGGGAGTACGTGCTCGTGTTGTACAACCTGGGGAATCACTTGCTAAACTGAGTTACATTCCGTACAGAGTTGCGAATGCGCGGTTGTTATTTGACGCGTATCTGCTTAAACTAAGCCTAGCGCCGAATCGCCAACACGTTCGATTGCGCCAACAAATACAATTTGGAACACGCTTTTATTTTCTGTAGCAATCAGCAATTTTAACAATATTGTTGATTTGAACACTGGTGCCAAACCACAAACTATGAGAACGCTTGGATCACTTTTCGCATTTCAGTCTAAAAATGGCAAACCATGGCGAGCAACACGCTCTAAGGCTAAAACAAGGGTGACATGACGATGGTGAAACGGTGAAAGCTACGAAGCGCGCACAATCAAAGCATATGCAGTAGAACGGTACCTAGCCCATCTCAAAGTTTGGGCGGACAGATGGCACCGTGGTCCCAGAGACAATCACGCTAGAATTGCTTACGATTCTGACGAACTGCTCGCATTGACTGTTGGTGGCATTGATACATTTACGTGCAAGCTCGTTCAAACGACAAATTCTATGCTGTCCTCTGACGAATTGTCGGGCCTTATTAGAGAAATCCTTAGGCGCCTGCGTCGTTTGGAAGTGCACGTTGGCATTTCCACCAATTGATCACAGTATCGTCTTTCGTATTGCAGATTCCCGGTGCCCAGAACCAGAACCCGCCTCAAGGCCAACAACCGTTGTAGCACACGGAACAACACCGTGGGGAGCGGCGGAACGCTCAAGGCGCAACACTTTGTAATGCACAGAATACACCCGCACTTCCCGATTGTCTATTCCCAGCACCCTTCTTGGCTCGTATCTCAAGACGATGTTGCTGTACATTGACATGTTTTGCGTGCCTGTCGGTTGCATTCTCTCTGGCTCCAGAGCAAACGAGTAGACTGCAAATCCCTCTGGGCAATCTCCAGTGTGGTGAAAATAGGGCTGAACCGTTTGAAAGTACGAGGCGGGCCTTGATCGAAACAGATCTTCGTTTTCTATTTGCACGTTTATCGAGACGAGGGCATCGGACGGCGACGTCACCCACATCAACTCCTTGCATTGGTCGTGTAGAGGCAACGTCATGAACAGATCCTTGGCGTACCCCTTTTGCAACTCCACCGTTTGCAACAGAATGGTGTGCGAATATTTGGCCATGCGCCGCTTCTCTCTCTCTCCCAAGTGAGCAACGTCCGCCAACAGACGTCCACCAAAAATGTTCAGGCGATCCCCTCCACCCAGATTTGCCTCCGAGTCAAACTCAATCAACACCTTCACGTCCTCTGCAGTAGCCAGCGGCAACGCCATCCCATCCCGCTCACTGAAAAAGAACGCCAACGGCATGTAAACCGTCCCCTGTACCAACCCCGCACCCAACATCTTGTCCAGTCCCTTGCAGTTCACGTCGCGCATCCTCAACCATCCCTCTGCCCATTCGCCATAAATCTTGCACACGGTCTTGCCACCAATTTCCAGCTCTGCCGACTTGATGAGCCGCAGACTGACGGGAGGACAACTGTCACTCACAGTCGATTCCAGGAGCTGAATCGCCTTTTCAATTGCAGACTTCACCACGTCTTCATCAGAAACAACCAACGCGCGCACATCCCCAACCGCCGACACAACGACTTTTCCGTCATACTTCAACCCGGCGGAACTTATCATGGCGATCGCTTCTACGCCCTCCTCAGAAAACACCAACAGCTCTGACACGCTTACCGCGCCAAACTCAACAACGGCAACGCCAACGGCAACGCCAACAATCCCAAAAACGGCCGCATGCTCGTCCACCCACACCGTTAAGTTGCCGTTGGTCACCTCCATGTAGAGCAGCAAATCAGATCGCCAGGGATACTCGCCAGCCACCCCACTGGCCGTAGTCACGCGCAACCGACTGTTCACGACGGTCAACGTCACCCAATCACCCCACTTCAGAACGAGGCCGTCCGTCGGCATTTTCACGAGTCGAACATACACTTCGACGCGAAATGGCGTGCTAATCACCTCAAACCCAGTCTGTTTTATGATCTGGGCCGGCGAAGCCCCAGGCGGCACGGCGCTCTCGTAGTAGATCGCGTCAAAACGGTGGGCGCTGACAATGCCGCCACTCGCCGACGCAATTCGACTGGAAATCTCTGCCGCGAATCGTTGGCCGTCACCGTCCGAAAAATAAAGACAATTCGCCAGTCTTCGAATCTCAACCGGAAATTGCACCGACGCAAAGATTGTCCCATCTGACTCCCATACCCGAACAGTCGTGGGAGGGAATCCCACGTCAGTCACAGGCACGTTGTCGACCACAATGCGCTGCCCACTCTCGCACAACAGCTCAACCGACTGTTCTGCAACTAACACAAATGCGTCCGGCAAATCTGCACAATCTACGTCCCACGGAATCAATGAAACGACGTCCGAACTTGGTATGCCACTGGGCCAAACAGAGGAAACCTGGCCCAACAAAACGGATCGAGACGTCAGACGAGGATGGTTAGCCGCGCGAACGTCTGTTACGGCGACGCTGAGATTATCATCGCCCCCGCCAATGAGACTTTCCGTCGGAATCAATTCCACCTCATCGTCCCCAAATCGCACCTTCAAGTCCACGCCCGTCGCACGAAATTTCAGCTCAATTACATACTCATCTCCAGACGTCAACCCCACAGACAAGAATCGCTCAGTCAAAGCGGTGTCACTCCAGGTGCTATTACCACTCCCGTTGCCGTTCCCAGACGCGTCGTAGGGGGGCGCATACCCCCACCCCCTGACCGCCAGCAGCTGTCTCGTCCCATCCGACTCTACAGACAAAACAAGAGTAGACGGTTCACCGCCATCCACGCAATATTCCACCCAAAAAAACGGCGTGTCTTCCGACACTGTCGGATCGAACGTGACAGACCATCGTACAAACAAGGCGTCGTCGCCAGTTCCATCCCCGTCTGCGTCGCCTGCGAGAACTATGGGCCGAAACTGCGGCAGCCACAGAGGGATTTTGCTCTCTTGAAATGACAAACTCGCGCGCGCAAGCTCCCTTTGAATTTCTCCTGCGATGTTGGTTCCGTCCTGAAACAGCCGTCCGCCAATCGTCACCCACTGCGCCAACAACGCTTTGTCGTCTGCCGCTAACCCGGCAGGATCGTACAGTTCTAGCGCACTGTCCACCCTCCTCACTGCAGCGGCATATGCGGAATCTGTCCCGATTGCCGCTGCCGCCCCGGAGAGACCCCACTTTGCGCTGATTTGGTCGACGCTTGCGTTCGTTGTGGTGCCACCAGGTTCAATCCAGTCCGCCATCTTCTTGAAGATGAGAGCAAGGGCCGCTCGCACATTTGCCGGAGATCCAACTGCGGAGAGTCTTTTGATAATGCTGCTGGCAAAGGAATCTCGGGCAGCCTCGTCGTACAACAGCAGGTGGGCAAGCGTAACGAACATTGGCGGCGTCATGTAATTTGTGATGTCCGCCCACACTGACAAAACTGTTGACGCTTGCAGTTCTACGCCGCCTATCACCAGTTTGCGAATACTGCCAGTTTGGTCAATAGACAGAAATGCAGTTCTGCCAGACGTGACAGGCCACACGGTCGAGTTTAACGTGGCAGTCGTGTCGGATACCGTTAGCGTTGCGTTGTTAATTCGAAGTTCGGTGGGCGCTATTGCATAAACGTCGAGCGTTCGCCCTGTCGCAGTGACAGTGCTGGACGGCTGGCCCAAAAAGAAGCTGTCAGTCTCGCCGACGATAATGTCATCAACGCTGTTTGGGAAATCGATCCATGGCCACTGAAACGACCGTTCGATAGCACCGCACGTGAACTTTAAAGTTCTGTCAGATTTGCGTACGGTAATGACGATTTCTGAGGACACAATCACGATTTGTCCTCCAACGCCAACACATGATGGAATGCCGCCTTTACTGGCAATCACAGCCATGCGGTGGTTAGGTTGCTGACCACATAGAGTGAGAACGACAACAGGTTGCAACCCGCTCACACGCAATGTCATAATAGAAACGTCGGGAAGGATGTGACCTCGCAGTGGAATGATTGTGCTGGGACCCGTCGACACGCACTGAGCGGCGAGCTGCATAATGGACAAAAACGATTCAGTCGCATTTGACGTGACGAGTTCCGCAGACATGTTGATCAATCGCACAAGACGTCGCAACAACCGCTTATCGATTGGCACAGAGGGCAAGTCGCTGGTGGGCGGCGGCGGCGGCAAGGGGATTGCTGATAAAACCGCTTCGTTCTCGCGCTCAATCACGGGCAACACTGCCCTTAACACGAGCTCGATTGCTTCAACGCTTACTTGCTTGGGAATCGTGCGCAATGCTATCATTTCGTAGACGAGGTCGAGCCGCTGAAGCAAGAACTGCAAGAGTTCGCGGGCGCGTTGTCGTTCTGCGTCTGTGAGGATTTCGCCGACAGCAGTTTGTCTGGAAATGTAGAGCTCGAGTGTGAGGTTCTTGAGAACGTCGCCGATGGGGGAGAGGGTTGCGCAAACTCTGCGGGAATATCCAGGCTGTCCATTGAACGGAATCTCGATTGTTTCCAAAGCAAAGCGGGTGTGGCGTTTGTACAGCTGGTCAAACTGTCCGCCGCCTGCCTCGTCATAAAGGTATAAGTCTTGGGGACCTCTCGCGACATGTGAGAGGACGGTTGTATTGCTCATTGTTGGAGGCCAACAACTTACTAAGAACTGCGCAAAATTTATTTTCCATATTGGTTAGGGCAAAGACGCAATTATGCAGGCGATTCATGCTGATCTCGGGGAATTCGTGACCTTTCTTAGGGACAAGAATTTGCTAGTGTCGATTGCGATTCTACTGCTGGTGCGTGAGTTTCAACAGTTGTATGATGGCTTCAAGCGGACTGTCATTTCGCCAGTCTTGTCTGTGAAAGACAAAGACGGGCTGACCTTCACAGATAGGATGAAAACCAAAAAGCTGACGGTGGGTCAGGTTGTGTTTCCTTGGGGAGAACTGTTTTTGGAGGTGACGTCGTTTTTGCTGGTGGTTTCTGTTATGTTCTTGATTTGGGCGAACTGCTGAGGGGTTGCGTCCCCTCACGACGCGTATGTGCTGAGAAGTGTTGTTAATACAATAAAATTGTCAGTATGCGGCACTTTTGGTTCAAATGAGTCTAAACATGACGAAACCTGACGATATTTGTCTTGGAGTGTCTGCGTGCCTGTTTGCACGCACATTCTGTTTGCGGAGTGCACACTGTTTGCGGAGTGCACACTGTTTGCGGAGTGCACACTGTTTGCAGAGTGCACATTCTGTTTGCGAAGTACACACTGTTTGCAGAGTGCACAGTCTTGTGTGTACGGAAGGACTTTGGAGTCGCTCCCTCGCTACGCTCCTCCATGACTCCAAAGCCCTCCCTCTCGCGCATCATCCAGACCGTCACAATGGATACTAGTTCAACAACTTCCCACGGTATCAGCAGCACCGTAATTTTGATTTTTCAGCCGCACCGTTTTTGAGAAGTCGACTGGTATTTTGTGTTTGGGATCCCCTTGAGCCTTCGTTGAAGGCTGGTCTACGGGGAACGGGGCTGTCGTCTCGTCATACGGGGCATACGGGGCTGCTGATACCGTGGGAAGTTGTTGAACTAGTATTTGTGTTTGGGATCAATCGCACAAAAACTGGTCTAAACATTCGGGGCTGTCGTCTCGTCGTACTGGGCATACGTGGCGCTCATACCGTGGGAAGTTGTTGAACTAGTATTTGTGTTTGGGATCGTGGTTCAATTGTGCAAAAACTGGTCCAAACAAACGGGGCTGTCGTCTCGTCATGCGGGGCATACGGGGCTGCTGATACCGTGGGAGTTGTTGAACTAGTATCCGTGACGGTCTGGTTTGATGCGCGAGAGGGAGGGCTTTGGAGTCATGGAGGAGCGTAGCGAGGGAGTGACTCCAAAGTCCTTCCGTACACACACATTCTGTTTGCGGAGTGCACACTGTTGCGTAGTGCACATTCTGTTTGCGGAGTGCACACTGTTTGCGGCGCATTATGTTTGCGGCGCATTATGTTTGCGGAGTGCAACTGTTTGCGTAGTGCACACTTTCTGTTGCGCGCAATCTGTTTCCGGAGTGCACACTGTTAGCGGAGTGCATACTGTTGGCGGCGCGCATGCTGTCTGCGGAGTGCACACTGTTTGCGGAGTGCATACTATCTGCGGCGCGCAATCTGCGAAGTGCACAGTCTGGGGTGCATTCTGTTTCGGGAGTGCACACTTTCTGTTGTGCGCAATCTGTTTCGGCACACTGTTTGCGGAGTGCACAATCTGTTTGCGGAGTGCACTTTCTGTGGCAATCTGTTTCCGGAGTGCACATTGTTTGCGGAGTGCAACTGTTTGCGGAGTGTAACTGTTTGCGGCGCACATTCTGTCTGCGGAGTGCACTGTTTGCGGAGTGCACACTGTTTGCGGAGTGCATACTGTTTGCGGAGTGCTCACTTTCTGTTGCGCGCAATCTGTCTCGGAGTGCACACTGTTTGCGGAGTGCACACTGCCGGTTTGCGAGTGCACTGCCGTGCTGGTTTGCGGGTGCACACTGCCGGTTTGCGGAGTGCACACTGTCTGCGGAGTGCCCATGTGCAAAAGCTTTTGGAAAGCGTGCCGCTGAGTCTGGGGATACTGCGCATGTGCAAAAACTTTTCCAAAACAAGAAACAGGGTCTGCGGATCATATTGCCCCGTAAATACTTTTCGAAATCTGAAAAACGAAGTGTGGGGATCATGCTGCCCATGCGCACAAACTTTTCGAAAGCAAAAGAACAAAGTGTGGGATCATCCTGCCCATGAGCACATGGAAGCGTAAAACGGAGTTTGGGATTCTGCTTGATCATTCTGCCCTGCCACGAAGCGTTTTTGAGGAGAGACTGCCTGCGGAGTGCACACTGTCTGCGGAGTGCAAAATGTCTGCGTAGTGCATACTTTTTGCGGATGCACACTGTTTGCGGAGTGCACACTTCGTCTGCGAAGTGCACTCTGCGGACTGCACACTGTCTGCGGCGCGCAATCTGGAGTGCATACTTTGCGGAGTGCATACTTTCTGCGGAGTGCACACTGTCTGCGGAGTGCATACTATCTGCGGCGCGCAATCTGCGAAGTGCACAGTCTGCGGTGCGTTCTGTTTCGGGAGTGCATACTGTTGCGGCGCGCAATCTGTTTGCGGAGTGCATACTGTCTGCGGAGTGCACTGCCTCCGGAGTGCTCACTGTTTGCGGAGTGGTTAAGTCAGGAAATTGCCCCTTTGGTTAGTTATGAAATCGCTACTTTGGTTAAGTTAGGCAATCGCCCCTCCTCGAAAACTTCATGAGGTTTTGAGACTGTGTTGTTTTAAATCGAAACTGTTGTTTTAAATCACTCTGCCTCCCCAGAAACATTTTGAGGATCCCTCAATGCTGGACAATAAACTGTCCTTCTGATCGCGATTCAATCATTCCACAGTCTTCTCACAAATGGTGCCATGGAAAACGGTTTGGCTGAAAAGGTAACATGCGCACCATCCATACACTATGCCGAACTGTTTGCAAACGGCTGGCACTGGTGTACTTTGGGAACTGAGTTGGCTCGGTGTGGAACAAAGCGTCTCACTCGGCGTGGCGAACACGTTGGCGCACCGTGGCATGAATGACGAAGTTTAAGGGCTCCAATGTGACGGATAACAGAGATATGTAGCCCTTCTACTTTTGATCCAGAGTACCATTTTGATCGAAATGCAAACT
Source organism: Pigoraptor chileana (assembly GCA_943704495.1). Lineage (NCBI taxonomy): Eukaryota > Filasterea > Ministeriida > Capsasporidae > Pigoraptor > Pigoraptor chileana. The sequence goes on from CALSCR010004126.1 coordinate 11,166, forward strand.
TCAACAAGAGACGTCTCCGCAGCTCCGTTCTTCTTTTAAACACGTCGGCGCACCGTGGCCGTGTGTGTTATGAAGTCTGATGGCCCCAATGTTACGGATAGGAAAACACTCAGTTTTGATCCAGAGTGCGATTTGGTCAACCTCCGACCACGACAAGAGGCGTCCGAGCTCCGTTCTTCTTTTAAACACGTTGGCGCCGCTGTGGCCGTGCGTAGTACGAAGTCAGAGGTCTCAAGCGTGATGGATAACAAGGATAACTATGTTTCAATTTTGATCTTGTATGTGTTAGTTGTCCGATTCACCTTGAGGACTCGTTTGTTGATATAAATACTTGGTCCGCCTATTTCGTTTTCTTTTGCCAATAAGTACTGCGTTCATTTAGTTTTCGTTGAAGAATTATATACCGTGTGCCGTGTGCCGTGTGAAGCCACAGACCACGTAACGCTAAGCACGCCATTCATGGATTGCAATGCTCTGTGGTTTCTTTTTTGCTCTCATTATGAATCGCGGTTCTACATACCAACTAGCACATAACCAATTTGTATTGCAACTTAACCGTCCACAAGACGTCATATGAATCGCTTTGAATCGAATTACGCTAAACTTCCTTTTTGAATCATTCTTCCCTCTCATAAGCACCATAATCTTTGATCAATCTGTCTTGCCCAACACAGTCTTTGAGACCATGAGACTGTCTGTCTTGATCATTCTGTCCTCCCCCAACACAGTCTTCGAGATCATGAGACTGTCTGTCTTGATCATTCTCTTCTTGCGCAATACAGTCTTTGAGAACAACATACTGTCCGTCTTGATCATTATATCCCTGCGTAACCCAGTCTTCGAGAACACGAGTCTGTCTTGATCATTCTGCCAATACAATCTTCGAGCACAACAGACTGTCCGTCTTGATCAATCTGTCCTGGACCCCAACACAGCCTTCGAGCACAACACAGTCCGTCTTGATCAATCTGTCCTTGCCCCCAACACAGCCGCACAACACACTGTCCGTCTTGATCAATCTGTCCTTTCGCAACATAGTCTTTGAGAAAACATGAGACTGTCTGTCTTGATGAATCTCTCCTTGCGCAATAGTATTCGAGCACAACAGACTGTCCGTCTTGATCAATCTGTGCTTGCCAAACACAGTCTTTGAGCACGACAGACTGTCCGTCTTGATCAATCTGTGGCTTAACTAGCTTGCCCAGTCTTCGAGAACACGAAACTGTCTGTCTCATCAATCTGTGCTTGCGCAGCATAGTCTTTGAGAAAACATGAGACTGTCCGTCTTGATCATTCTCTCCTTGCGCAATACAGTCTTTCGAGCACAACAGACTGTTCGTCTGATCAATATGTCACAAGACTAGCTGACTGGGCATCCAAGTCATATCCGAGCTCTCGCAAACGTGATCCAATCAAAAACGTCTACCCATTCTTTCCGCTCGAGTCAACGCGCCGTCTGCCCACAAAACGTAGACCCCGTTGGGCGGAATCAACCCGTCCTTCGCCAAAACGTGTAATATGGCGATCCAGTTGAATGGAACTAACTCCTCTTGCCCACAAAAACGTTCAGAGAGGGGGGGGGAAGGAGGG